>GG745332.1:918349-997055 GCA_000151295.1 Allomyces macrogynus ATCC 38327
TATCCACCATCGAGAACCTGCTGCAGCGCGCAAGTCGGCCGACCACGGGAATGCGCCCACATTTGTCCCTGTCGACGACCACGCGATCGCGGCACACTCTGGCAACCGCATTTGCTGACCTCGCCATCCTCAACGCATCCTTCTTGGCCGCTCAGCCAGCCACGACACGCACGTCATCCGGCTCTGGCGGCTCGGGTGGCTCCGCCGGCTCGGCCAGCAGGAATTCCTCGCAGGACACGATTGGCGACGACAAGCCCGACGATGCTGACCGGCAATCGCTCAAGTCGGCCGACACCGCGCCCGTGCCGCCGCCCGCACTGGCACCGGCACCGCAATCGGCGCAGCCTCCCGCCGTCCCGGCCAAAAACTCGACCGACGGCAAACCCAGCAGCGGCAGCAAGCCCAAGGTGACACAGCCTCACGGGCTCGATCTCGACGCGGTCCGGTCGGCGTGGGCGCTGATTGACACGTTGCCCGTGGACCCCTTCCACGCGACCATTTTGACGGCCATGTTGCGCCCACTGATGCGTGTCGGTCGCGCTCTGACCAATCCGCACGAGCTGCGTGCGTGGCTGATCATGTTTGAGTCGCCGCTGTTGCGCCGCCACTCGGGGGACTCGGTCCAGCTCGAGGCGTTGCGGATCGAAGTGCTGGCCCGGCTGCTCGGGCACTTGTCGGCGCTGCCAAACCACTTGCACTTCCACTTGGTCGAGTGGGCGCTCGAGTGGCCCGTGGATGCATTTACGGCGCGCATCGACTTAATTCACCATTTCATCACGCACCGGCTCGTCGAGCTCGCACAGGGCCCATCCGGGTCTGATGCGGCATGCACGGCCAACTACACGGCCCTGCCGAGGCCGTGGGTGTCGACTCCCGGGTCCAGCAGCGGTGCCAACGACGACGCATCGAGCACGACCCCGTCGTGGCTTGCGTCCACGACGAGTCCCGACGGCCCGCTGTCGACGCGGTACACGAATGACTGGCCAATCATGGCGGCTGCACGGACTATGGCGCTGCTCTTCTCGGCCAACACCAAGCGCCCACGTGTACACTTGTCGACGTTCTACAACACCATGATCGACCTGCAGGTCCCGCTGCTGCGCGACTTTGACGCCTGGGAGCGGCGTGCGGCACGGTTCACGTTCTGCCAGTACCCGTTCCTGCTGTCGCTGCAGGCCAAGATCACGCTGATCGAGTTTGAGGCGCGCCGGCAAATGTACGCGCGGTTCCGCGAGGCCATGGCTGCGGGCTTTACCGCGGAAATGGCGCAGCAAGTCGTGCACCAGCACCAGTCGGACCGCCGGACGGACCGCCGCGCGCGGTCGCGCTCGGGCGTGCGCGCGAGTACGCCGGCGTCGACGGCGTCCAGTGGTGGTGCTAGTAGTGGGTACCCGGGGAACGAGAGCGTGACGGCGGCTGCGGCGGCCGCGGCAGATGTGCCGGTACCGTTCATCCCGCTCACGATTCGCCGCAGCCATTTGGTGCAGGACTCGATGGACCAATTGAGCGACCCGGACTTGGATCTCAAGAAACGACTCCGTGTCGAGTTTGCCGGGGAAGAAGGGATCGATGCTGGTGGATTGACCAAGGAATGGCTGATGCTGCTCGTCCGCGACTTGTTTGATCCGAGTTACGGACTCTGGCTTGTGCCCAACGAGGGCAACCCGACGTGCTGGTTCCACCCGGCGTGCCCGGCCGACATGCACCAAGAGTACTACCTGGTGGGCGTGGTCGTTGGGCTCGCCGTCTACCACTCGACGATTCTCGATGTGCCGCTCGCGTCGGCATGCTACAAGAAGTTGCTCGGCAACTCCGTGGGGCTTGAGGACCTGGCGTCGCTCGATGTCGCGCTTGCACATGGGCTGCAACAACTGCTCGATTACCCGGGCGACGACGTCGAGACCGTCTTCTGCCGCGACTTTGTCGCCGAGTACGGCGGGTACGGCGGCGAGCGCGTGCGCGTGCCGCTGATCCCGGACGGCGAGAACACGCCCGTGACCTCGAGCAACAAGCACGCCTACGTGGCCGCCTATGTCGATTTCATTCTGACCAAGTCGGTGACGGCCGCGTTTGATAATTTCCGCCGTGGGTTCCTGCGCGTCCTGCAGGGGAACGCCCTGTCGCTGTTCCGCGCTGAAGAGATTGAGTTGCTCGTGCGTGGCACGGCGGATATTGATTTGGGCCCATTGCAGGCGACCGCCGAGTACGACGGGTTCCGGTCCAACGATACGACGGTGCGGTACCTGTGGCGAATTCTGCACGCGTTTGACCCGGATATGAAGCGCCAGTTCCTGCGCTTCTTGACGGGGACCGACCGGATTCCGGCGACGGGCGTTGGAAATGTGCATCTCAAGATTACCTGTGTCGACCCGAACCCAGACTCGGACCGGTTGCCGACGGCGCACACGTGCTTCAACCAGCTGTGTCTCGCGGCCTACACGTCCAAGTCGCGGCTCGAGCGCAAGCTGCGCATGGCGATTCTCGAGAGTCAAGGGTTTGGGATCAAGTGAGCGTGCTCACGCGGGCGTGCGAGGTGGGGTGGAGAGAGAGGGGGAGAGGGGCTGCTGCGGCCCCCCCCCCCCCCCCCCCCCCCCGCGTGTATCATTTTTTTTCCGTTCGTTGTGGCCTGTACGGGTACCGTCATGTCGGGTGGTGTTGGGCTTGGCATTTGTGTTCGTTTTTGGTTGATTTGGTTCCGTTCGATGTTGTCGTTTCTCGTTCGTTCGTCTCTTCTCTCTCCCACAGATCGCGTCCCCGTTTCGGTTTTGATTTTGTTGCGCACGCCCCAGGTCGGCGCGGAGAGCTTCATCCTACAGTACATTCATTGATTGGTAGACATTTCCATTGTGCTGGCGGATGCAGCATCGTCACGTCGTCGAGCACTTCATCGCTTCATCGCGCTTCATCGAGCGTCGTTGAGCGTCCGCCCAGCTGGGCAGATCCCCCTGCGGCTGTGGCCGCTGAGTCGACCCACCCAACCGCTGCAAATGCACAAGCTGCCATCGCCAACGACTTCAAGTCCATCTCTACCCCCTCCATCTTTACTGCACTGCCCGCATTGCCGCCGTCCGCACCGCGACCCGCCGTGCGCCCACGATCAGCACGTCCGCGGCCGCACCAGACCGGCATCCTCCCACCCGATACCCCAAGCTTGACTCCAAAACCATGGCCCTTCCCGCACCCGTTCGCGGTCCACCACCACCGGCCGCAGCCGCACGCCCGACGCCGCCACGACTCGGTCTCGCGCTCCCGTCCCGGCGACTGAATGCGGCTCTGCCGCCAAGATCAAGTACCAGGCCGATCGTCCCCGCCGTGTCGCCTGTTCCCGCCAGACCCGCGCCTGTTGCGCAAACGGCCAATGGAATCGATATTGTCGAGGCCGTGCTTGCGGCTGCGCGCGAGATCAAGCGCGAACGTGGGATCGTGCGATTACCGCGCGACTGCAACTTTTGGGTGGATAACCACGGCAAGCGCGTATGTGTTGTCTGCGATGCATGGAGGGTGGGTGGAGAGTGCTGACGGTGGGTGTTTCTGTGCGTAGGAGGTGCTCACGGCGGCGCGCGCGGCGGCTCTGACCGAGATCGAAGCCGAGGTTCAGGGCGAGGGACGGGGACGCGGGAAGGTGGCCGTTGACGCGGTGCCGAAGAGGAGGAGATTGACGGCCGAAGTACGGCCTGCAGCGGAGACTCGCAAGATGATGGCGGCAGCAGCAGTCGCAGCACCAGAAACGAAAGCAGCGACGACAGCGGCTCCCGGATCCGCGGCGAGTGGGAGCCATCATGCCGGCGCCCTTGTGAGACCGAGAGGCGATGCGGCTCCGACGGCCAGGTCGCGCGCGAATACGGCGCCAGCAGTACGCGTGGAGCCATCGACGGTGTCGGCGAATGGCGCGAACGCCGCGCCGCGCAAGGCCGCTTCTGCTCCCGCACCGCCACGGCTTCGCTCGTCCGCTGCAGCATCTTCCGCATCGACGGCCACAGCGCCCGCGAAACCCGTCGTCCCGCCCGAAGGCGCTCGCAAGCCGACGACGCCTGCGCAAGTCATTTCTCAACCCGCACCCGCTCCGCGGGCCAGCGCCGACGTCGACCTCATGAGTCCGACCTCCTCCAACTCGCGCGCCCTCGCCATCCTCGACGCGAAGCGTACCGACGCGCCCGCCCTGGCTCCGACCCCCGCAAGTGTCCCGCCACTAACGACGACGGCCGATGTGACACGCGCACGGCTGATCAATCGCGCTCAGTCGCTCCCAGCGCCAGCAACCGCTCAGCGCAGACGGCCGGCGTCGGCGACGGGTGCCGAGAGCCAACCTGTGCCTGGTGGGATTTCTCATGTGATTGAGCGCCCGGGCACGTCGCCAGTCCGGGGCCGGTGGGAGGTGGTCGTCGAGGTTGGGAAATCGCCAAAGTTGGGAGCGCAGGCGGCTGGGATGGAGAGGACGAGGACGGTGAGTGGGGATCGGACGCGGACGGCGAGCATGGACCAGCTGCGTACGACGAGTATGGATCGGTCGCGGATGGTGGGTGCGGACCGATCGCGCCCTGAAACGGCCGAGCGCCCGCGGCCGATGCAATCTGCGGTGCCGAGTGTCCCCTCGATTACCGCGAAGACAGCGCCGCAGGTCGACGCGATCCCCACGGCGGTGCGGGTCGGAGTGCAGGATGACACCAACGAGCTCATGGACGTCGACGTGCCGGTGCAGAACCAGACCCGGCGGGAAGAGGAGGTCCGGGTGCGGGTGACACGCAAGCGCACGCGGTCAAGTCACGGCGACTCGCAGGAGAGCGTTGGAACGGGACCCACCAAGCGGCCTCGCCAGCAGTCTGACTTGCCAACGCGGCCCGTGGTGCCCGAACGGCAACTGCCGTCGCTCGATATTCTGCACGCGACGGCCGCACCGGCGGTAAGCCCGCCCAAGTCGCCGCCGCGCCCCGCGAGCCCGCCATCGAGCCCGCGCGCGGCCGGTGGTGCTGGCGGAGACGTGCTTGTGGACTCGGTGGCCGCGTCGGCGCCTGTACCGGCACCGCCATCACCGCAGCCATCACCGCAGCCATCACCGCAGCCAGCAGTCGGCGACCCTCCACCAGTCGAGGAATGTGCTCCCGCTCTGCTGCCTGTCACCGCGCACGCTTCCCCACCACGGCACCGATCCGCGACCGAACCGACACCAAAACCACCCTCTCCTCGATTAACCTCGGTCGATCCGGCACCAGCAAAGGAACCTGTGCCTTCTCCACCACCTCCACCGACCAACCTCGAGTCACCTCTGCGGCGTCGATCCGTGACCGACCCGACCCAGACCGGCGTACAAGTGCTGCTGGCCGCGTCGCCCGCGCCGATTGGTCTCGGCATCGCCACGTCCCCGCTCGTTCCGCGGTTTAGCGTGCTGAACGTGGCGCCCAAGTCGGGCTCGCCCATCGCGTCGCCCGAGAATGCTGTCACTGCGCCCTCCAAACCTGCTCCACCCTCGTGGGCAACACCGTCGCGCGCACCGTCGTCGGCCGCATCATGGTTGATTCCGGCCCCGCCTGCGTTTCCCGCTCCTCTACCCCCGCCCGCATTCCCCCCACCCCCTCCATCGGCCGCCATGTCCCGGTCGAGCATCGCTCGCCCGCGCTGGTCGCTGGGCGGCGCCTCATCCGTTACAGCGGCGGCGCCTACGTCTCCCGCGCCGGCGACAGCGTGGTGGAAGCGCACGCCCGGTGGCGGGACTGCAGACCCAACCACGCCGTCGAACCGGCGCAAGTCGCTGCTCGGCATCAGCAAGACGACGACCCCGCGACGCAAACCGATTCGCGAGGAACGCGATGACGAGGAAGAGCACGAGCGTGACGTGAGTGTGTTTGCGTATTCGGAGTCGCAGCGCGGGCTCGATCGGTCAGTCATGGACCTCGAGCGGATGCTTGCGGCGGACGTGGATCCGCTTGCGGGCGTGAATGCGGCCGGGTCGCAGGAGTTTGTGGATGGGAGTGTGACCGAGGATACGTTGGATTTGTTGAGCAGGATGCGGTGAGGTTGGGTCCAGGGAAGACCAGCAAGGTAATGGACGGTTTCTGAACATGAATTCTGGGATTCCCATATCCAGCTGTTTGCAAATCAGGATCGAGGATTTGTGGTCTCCGATTCCGCCATCGTATTTCGCTGTTCGTGAGTCCACCTGACCAACGATCAAATCTCGTTCTGATCGGCCATTTCGCGACTTTGCGTGTCCTTTTGGGGCCGCTGCACTTCGTTTTGGCCACTTTGGATCCGACAAGGCCAGCACGACGGTCGTGGTAACGATCCACCTCTGCAACTCGCTGCAATCGACGAGAAACGACGAACCGACGCTGACGCTGCCCGCTTTGCGCCCATTGCACGCGACGCCATCGACGACCACCACCGTTTAGACCATCAACTTGCATTTCGACTATGTTGACCCGGCTCTTCCCCCGCGTCGCTGCCGCCGTTGCGCTGCGCGCTGCCGCTGCCGCGCCCGCACGTGCCATCTCGGTCTCAGCCGTGGCGCGTTCCGATAAGCTGTTCGTGGTAAGTGGAGGGCACGCCGTGACCGTGTGTCGATGAGGGTGGAATAGACGGCGTGCTGGATCCCAATCGACCAACGAACGCGATCACCGCAGCGGTTGCTGCGCGACGGTGCAACTCTGCGGTGGTCGGTTCGGGGCCACCCACCGCGCCGTCCCTGGCCCGCTGGCGCCGCGATGATCGCGCGAACCTTGCGCTGACGGCCGCTGTCCGCTTGCGTCTAGCACCGCGACACGCCCGAGAACAACCCGAACCTTCCCTTCAAGTTCACGCCCGAGAACGAGGAGCGCGTTGCTGCGATTCTCGCCAAGTACCCCGCGCAATACAAGAAGGGCGCGTGCATCCCGCTTCTCGACCTGGGCCAGCGGCAGCAAGGCTTTACGTCGATTTCCGTCATGAACGAAGTCGCTCGCCTGTTGGAAATGCCGCCGATGCGCGTCTATGAGGTGGCCACGTTCTACACGATGTTCAACCGCGAGCCGGTTGGCAAGTACTTTGTGCAGGTGTGCACGACGTCGCCGTGCGAGCTGTGCGGGGCCTCCAAGATTGTGAAGACGATCGAGGACCATTTGGGCATTCGGTTGGGCGAGACGACTCAGGATAAGATGTTTACGCTCGTTGAGGTTGAGTGCGCGGGTGCCTGCGTGAACGCGCCGGTCATGGCGGTCAACGACGACTACTACGTGCGTGACCGGCTTCTTGTGCTTGAGCTAGGCGCTCTCGACTCACGTTGATGCCTACGTGTCAATAGGAGGACCTGACGGCCGAATCGACGATCAAGATCATTGACGCGCTCAAGGCCGGCAAGACGCCCAAGATGGGCCCGCAGTCGGGCCGCAAGGGGTGCGAGCCGATTGGTGGACTCACGACGCTGCTCGAGGAGCCGACGGGCCCCGGGTACGGCCTGCAGGCGGCGCTGCAGTAGACGCGTCGTGCTCACATGGTGGGTCAGCGGGCCGGTATTTGTGCGCTCGGGTTTGGGATTACAGTCAACAATGATGAATTAGTATGCTCCAGTATGCTCCATGAGATTCAGCACGGACCCGCTCCTCCGGCTCTCTAACGGACGGGACTTCGCCGTGAATGTCGCGCCCCGGCGCACCACCGCCAGCCTTGGATCCGTTGATTTGTGTCCGTCTCCTCCATTTCGGCGGGCTACTTGCACATTGGTGGGGACTGGAAACGGTGGGCGATGTCTCCCTCCTGCATGCATTTGTCACGTTGATCACGCAGGTTCGCTCATGTCTCCCTTTCGCACGCACGCCAGCGCAGGCAGTCGAGGCAAACAGGAGTGAGTCGTCGCGTTTTGCCCCAGCGGCACCGTCGGCCTCAGCACACCTCAGCACCTGGCCGCTCGTCACCTTGGCCGTTCGGGCGAGTCACTTGCAGTCGTTCAAAATCACAGCACCGCCGCGCTCCACGATGCCAGCACCAACGACACGAATTCGATTTCGACAGCGCCGTTGATCCCACGCGCTCTCGTCGACGCACCCCCCCCCCCCCCCCTAAACCGCCAACCACCATGCCCCCTCGCGCCGCCCCCAAGCGCCAGCGCGCTGCCGCCTCTGCCGACTCGGACCACGAAGACGCGCCCACCACGACCAAGGGCGCACGCACCGCCAAGGCCGCCGCCAAGCCCGCATCCGCCACGTCGTCGAATGGCAAGGGCGTCGGGGTCTTTTCCGGAACGATGCCCTCGGGCCGCACGCGCAAGCCGGGGCGAAGGGGGCGCGACCGATGTGGGCTACGCGACGGCGTCGTCGCTGACCAAGGCCGTGACGCTGCTGGTCGTCGCAGACGAGAGTGTGGCGGGACAGAAGGTCGAGAAGGCGCGCGCGCAGGGCGTGCGCGTGATCACCGAGGCCGAGTGGGATTCGATGCTGGCTAATGGCGGTACGGCTGCTGCAGGCGACGCTGAAGAAGAGGAGGAGGACGAGCCGCGGATGGAGATGGACCCGGAGGAAGACGAGGACGAGCAGATGGCTGACGCCGAGAACGAAACCAGCGGCACGTCGACCGGCGTTCAGCCCGGCCCGCACGTTGTCTGCTTCTCGGGTAAGCTGCCGTCGGGCGCGACGCGCAAGGTCGCCGAGGCCGCGGCGATTGCTGGCGGACACCAAGTGTCGAGCACGATCACCAAGAAGACGACGATCGTCGTTGCTGACCGCGAGTCTGCGGGTGGCAAGCTCGAAAAGGCCGACGAGATGGGGATTCCGATCGTGTCCGAGGCCGAGTGGACCGCGTTCCTGCAAGGTGATGCGCCCGCCGCCTCCGTCGCGCCTGCTGCTGCTGCTCCTGCTGCCGCCAAGGGCAACGGCAAGGCTGCCACGTCGATTCTCGTCAATCAGACACTGTCGGCTGACGACGTGGCCGATCTGACGGCGTCGCGGCTTGACGACGACGAGACGGGCGCGATCAATGGCGTGACCCCGCTCAGGGTCCTGGCCGACGGCGAGACGGTCGAAATCGGGTCGCAGTCGTCGTCGTCCAAGTACAAGTGCAAGCGCACGGGCGATCACTACTCTTGCGTACGTTTCTCCTGCGTGTCTATCATCACGCCTGTGCAATGCCAGTCCACTGACCTGAATCCTTGCCGACCAACCCCAACAGTCGTGCCCCGCCTGGCGCATCCAAAAGACGCCCGTCGACGCGCGCACGTGCAAGCACCTCAAGCAGCTGCTCGGCGACGCCTACGAAGCCGCGCGGTGCAACCTGACGGGCGACGCCGCGGCCCCCGCCGCCACCAAATCGACGCGTGCACGCAAGGCGCCCGCCAAGCCGACGGCCAAATTTGACGTTCTCCTCGCACAAAAGTGGGAGCCGACGCAGGACCCGACCGGTTGGTGGATGAGCGAGAAACTCGACGGTGTGCGCGCCTACTGGTGCCCGACGCAGCGGCAACTGATCAGTCGACTCGGCAACGCCTTTTCCGCGCCCGACTGGTTCATTGACGCGCTGCCGACCGATATGAGTCTGGACGGCGAGCTGTTCTGCGGGCGGCAAATGTTCCAGTCGACCGTATCGATTGTGCGCACGCACAATTCGGAAAAGTGGAACATGGTCAAGTACCAGGTGTTTGATGCACCGTCGTTGAGCGAGCACGGGTTCGAGGCGCGTCTCAAGGCTATCGAGGAGTATGTCGCGCGCACGGGCAAGGTGCACGTGCAGGCGGTGCCGCACACGCAGTGCACGGGGGAGGCGCACCTGATGGAGACGTTGGCCGCGGTCGAGGCCGCGGGGGGCGAAGGGATCATGTGCCGCGAGCCCAAGTCCAAGTACGTTATGGGCCGGTCCAAGACGCTGCTCAAGGTCAAGACGTTTGCCGATGGCGAGGCGCGCGTGACGGGGCACGATATCGCGACGCGCGGGAAACATAAGGGTAAGCTCGGCGCGCTGTTGTGCGAAATGGCGTCGGGGAAGGCGTTCAAGGTCGGGACGGGGTTTTCGGACGCGCAGCGCGAATTGGATGCGGCGCCCGCAATCGGGACGCTGATCAAGTACAAGTGCCAAGAGTTGACGCGCGATAAGGTGCCGCGGTTCCCCGTCTACCTTGGGGTCGCAGAGCCGGATCGCACGGAGCCGTCGGACCCGGTGTTTGCAGCGACGGCAACGGAGGACGTTGATGTCTGAGGAGGAGAGCAACGCAGGGTGGTTTGGTATTGCCGTTTTCGTCGTTGATGAGCGAGCGGTCTTGTACATATTTGTTTTCGGGTGGTTCCAGTTTCGTCTATCATTCAAATGCATCGTTCGCAAAATTCGTGATCCTCTTTGTTTCGTCGTCGCTCTTGGCTGTTGAGCCTTTCTGTCGTCCTGGGCCGTCTTTGGCATTTTGAAGCGCATGAATCGGCAAAAGGATTGATTCCCTGGCGCAAATCCTCCCTCACCAGAAACCAGCGACCACGCAAAATGATTTCATCGACAACCATCACAGATACGCAATACCGACACTCTCCACCGGTTTTCGCTCCCCTCCGTCTTGCCCCACGCGCGCGACGCGTCAAAATCGTCCCCCCCCCCCCCCCCCTCTCGCACGTCGGCATCTACAACTTGGCCGTCCTCATGGCCGCATGCTCCACCTCGCCCCCATTCCCAAACACGTACCGCGTGCCGTACTGGTACGTGACCCACACGAGCGTGCTGAACCCATCGAACATCCAGTTGATGAACCGCGGCGGCGGCGCGTCCTTGCCACGAATTGCGCGATTCACGCCGCGTAGGCCCATCAAGGTCACGAAAATGGGTGCAGCCCACGCGAATTGCACGACGCGTGCAATCTTGTGCCGGAACGTGGTCGGGGCCCAGGCCGGGAGCGACTGAATCCAGGCTTGGTACGCGTCTGGCAGCGCGTGGTGGCGTGTGCCGTCGACGAGCTGCAGATGGGGGGTGGGGAGGGGTCAGTTGTGTTCGAGGAACGTCGTGGCGGGAAGGGAGAATACGGACGAGGCCCTTGTACCGCACGGACGGCGCGAGCCCGGCGCGCCGGTACGGCGGCTTAATGATGAGCGCGATCGCGTAGAAGGGTTTGTGTGCCTGAGCGGCGGCGCCGGTCGGATGGCACAGGACGTGCACGTCGCCATAGTCTGTGGGAAAGAGAGAGGGCAACATGAGCACTTCAGATCCGAGCGACCGAGAATCCGCACGACGAGTGACGTACGCAGGCCCTCAGTCTGCACGATCATGGCGTATTCGGCGCGCGTGATCTTGAACGCGACGCCGTGCAGTTCCGGGACCGGGTCGGCCGCGTCGGGACGGACATTGATCGAGGCAAAGGACGGCTCGACGAACGGGAATCCTGGAGAGAGAGCGCATGCGAGGGAGGAAAGTGGGTCAGTGAACCATGTTCAGCGATTGACGTTCGTTCCCTCCTCGTCCACCACAATGAAAATCCGGACGCACCTGGGCAATCAAATGTCAACTTGTAGCCGGGCACGCGCACGGGCACCGACTCGACGGGCACGACCTTGCGCCGGCCCGTCAAGACCTTGGGGTTCATCTATCAAGAAAACAGTTTGGCATACGTGAGCAAGCGCCGTCAAACATCCGCGTCCAGCTCATTCTCGGCAATCCCGTCGTCCGCGACGGTTCGGGCGAAACGTACGTTGGAACCGTAGCCCAAGTACCAAACGAACTCGCCCTCGGTCGCCGCTGGTGCTTCGGCGGCGGCCTCAATAAAACTCTCCGTGGAATCATAACTCGTGTCGTGCGGGTGCGGCGTCATGTTTTCGGTGATTCTTGCGAGGAATGCAGCAACTGGCTTGCAATCAGCGCTTCCCGTTCGTGCTCGTTCGTTCGAGTTTCAACTTGCAGCTTTCTTCAACTTGCTTCAACTGGACAGCCGGTGCCGCGCTTGTCGACTTGTTGGTGATGGACGCGGAGCGGAGACGAAGAGGAAGAAATATTGGGCTTGTGCCGGTTGGCTTCCTGTTGCCTCGTCCGGCTTTGCTCAGTAATGTTCGGCTGCCACAGTGTCTGGCAGACTGTTACGTTCATGCCGATTTGTTCTGCACCAACAAAAACTTTCCAGACAGAAAGACCCAGGTCGAGCGCGCGCGCGCGCATCCAAGAGGCGTCGGTGGAGCAAAAACGGGCGAGACTGCGCTGGCCACCAATGTATACGGAGGGGGACGGCGGGGGCACCACGAAGGCGACGGCAAACCAAAAACCAACAAGGCAGAAACCCGAAAGAAAAAAAATAAATGGAAAACCAGGAGGGGGATCAACCTGCAGACAAAGAGTGAGGAAGATGAGGGTCAAACGAACAAACGAAACTGGGGGGTCAAACGGCCGACAGAAGAAAGAAACAAAACGAAAACACGGCTCGTCTTGGTAGGCCGTGTCGGCGCGCGCCTCGGTGTAGCCCCGACGGCCACGCGCCCCGTGCGCGGCGCCTCGACGTCGGAAAAAAATTGGCGGGCGGTCCGGTGGACCCAGACCCACCGCGAGGATCGACAGCGCGGGCCACCGCGCCCCCGATGGGAACGACGGCGACGGCGACAGCGGCAGTCTTTACATGATAACACACTTGGGCTTCTTTGGCTTTTTCGGCGCGGGCGGGGCGAGCGCGGCCACGATCGCCTCGTCAAACACGTTCTTGAGCCCGCGCTGCGTGAGCGCCGAGCACTCGACGTACTTTTCCATATGCAGTTCGCGCGCGAGCGCCTCGCCCTGCTCTTGGGTAATGGGCCGCTGGCGCAACTTCTCAAGCCGCTCGAGCGTGGCCGGGTCGTCGCGCAAATCGATTTGCGTGCCAACGAGCAGGCACGGCACCCTCGGGCAATGGTGCTCCACCTCCGGGTACCACTTTTCGCGCACGTTCTCAAACGACGACGGCGCGACCACGGAAAAGCACACGAGGAACACGTCGGTTTGCGGGTAGGACAGCGGGCGCAGTCGATCGTAATCCTCTTGACCGGCGGTATCAAACAGACCCAGCGTGTAAGGCTCGTCGCCAATCATAACCGTCACGGCATAATTGTCGAAGACGGTCGGCACGTATTCGGACGGGAACTTGTTGGTCGTGTACGAAATGAGCAGACACGTCTGGTGATCGTGATGGGGAGAAGAGGAGGGAGAGAAATGGCAAGTTGATCAGTGTTGGGGACCACAGACGCGACGCTCGTGTCCGCGAGATACCCTGTCCGTGCCGCGATGGTCGGGACAGCGTGGGTGCTGGTCCCACTTTCCCGAGCGGGAGCGCGGAGACCATGTTTCAGGCTGCATTGCACACGACAGCGCGCACACAAGCAGAGCAGCGAACAAGCTGGGTCAACGTGCCTTGCCCACGGCACCATCGCCGACAACAACACACTTGATGGTCGGCATTTTGGGTAGTTGGTGGGGAACGCGCGCGCGCAGACGGCAACAAGCGGAGGTCGGGTAGGAGCGCGATGGCCACGAACGACGGTGGCGGCACGCGTGTGCGGTCTCGGGGGGTTGAGGATCAAGCAGGCGCGGCGGTCGATGAGCCGTCACAGGTCAACTCGATGGGGGATGGAAGCACGGGAAATAGAGACGACTAGACACGCGAAAGCGGTGGAGAGGAGGGGAGAAGAGGGGATGAAGGCGCGAGAGAACAGTGACAGGGTCAGCCACCATTGAGCGACCAAGTTGCGGGCAGGGGTGCGGGAGGCAAGCGCGACACGGCGTCACGACGAGCCGAGGCAGGACAAGTCAGGCGAGCAGGGGCACGGGCATGGATGCCAAGCCGGGCCAGCAGGGCGGGCTTGTGGTGGGCGCGGCCGTTGTCGATGTGGTCGAGCAGGCCGGCCGCTGATCCCATCCATGGCATCCACGGCATCCACGGCGTTGGTTCCGTCGCCAGGTCCACGTCGACTCCCTGCGTATCGGGGCCATCGTCGTGGTCGGCTGGGCCGTTGGGTCGGCCGGCGTGAGCCTCGACGCGCGAGTGGCGATTGCCGTGCCGCCACAGTGCAGCTGCGGCCTCAGCCGCCGCCTCGGGTCATGTTCGCGAGCTCGGTCGGCCGGCGCCCGTCCCGGCGGTTGGAGCGCGAGCGGCACACCGCAAGTGCGGCGGCGGCTCGGGCGTTGGGCGAACGCGGGCGTGCGGGTCGGATACCGACCTTTGCGGGTAGTTGCAGCGCGGGGGAATGGACAGGCGGGGCGGATTCGAGGGAGGTTGCGGATGGGTGCGTACGAGCCGGGCGGCGACTTTGCACCGTCACTTGGGCGAAATCGAGCAGGTCCACGCACACACGAGGGGGATCCGCTGCTGCTCTTGCAGCTGCTGGCTTCTGTTGCAGCTCGGCGGGTGGGGGGCGGCAGCAGGCGGGCGATGTTCGTCGGCTCGCTGGCGGAATGGCGCACGCGCGGCGTCCTCACGACGGTGGCGGGCGGGCGGCGTGCGTGCGTGCGCGTGTGTGTGGTCGTCGAAGGCACTCCCAAGTTCGCCATGGCGTGTGCGAAGCGCGTGTTGCGCTGCTGTTTCGTGGCAACTATTTGTGGGTCTTTTCGGCCCTCTTTGGGCTCAACGACAACCCAAAACAACCCCCAAAACCTGCCCAAACCTGCCTCGAATCACAGTTGCGAGACACAGTGGGGATGCAGCGCTCTATGTTCGGTGTCAAATCAATCATTTGCCGCACTTCATTTTCTCCACGTGCTCCGTGTCCGATTGCTCACGTCACAACACTTCAAATCACCGTTGTTGAGTTCCCGCCCAGCAGGCCTTGACTGCACGCGTGCTCGCGCCGTTTCGATCGGCTCGTCGTGACCGCTCTTGCTCCCTCTCTCTCGATCGACCGACCTCGTCCGACCATACCAGAGCCACCTTCGTCAACATGTCCGCTGTCAACGGTGCCAAGCTCTTCAAGACCCGCTGCGCGCAGTGCCACACCGTCGAGGTCCGCTCGCCGTCCCTTCCTCGCGAAAATGGTCAACTTGCCCCGTGGAACCAGCATCTACCGCCGTCATGGCTTGCCGCGGGCTCTGCGTTCCTTCCGCTGCCGGGCCGCTTGAGTGCTCGTCGAGCCGAACGGGAACAGGGCCTATAATACTGGCTCCTGGGGCAATTTGGCCACAGATGTCGTTTTCTGCTCGTTGACCACTGTTTGCTCACGATGCTCCTCTCTCACGCGTCTTGTAGGCTGTACGTGTCGTCGAACCGAACCACTGCCGCTCGCATTAGGCTGCTGCTCCTGCTCGCCTTGCCGAGCATGCGACGCTGCCCGCTCGCCATGACCATGCGAGCTGCGACTGACGCACGCTCCCCCCCTCTCTTCCCTGCGACCAGGGTGCCCCGCATAAGGTCGGCCCGAACCTCCACGGTCTGTTTGGCCGCAAGTCGGGCACGCAGCCGGGCTACTCGTACACGGCCGCGAACCAGAACCGCGGTGTTGTCTGGGACGACCAGACGCTCTTTGAGTACCTCGAGAACCCCAAGAAGTACATCCCGGGCACCAAGATGGCGTTTGCCGGCTTCAAGAAGGCCTCGGACCGCAACGACGTGATTGCCTACCTCAAGGAGTCGACGGCATAAATGGGTGTTGTTGGTCGTAATGCGGCTCGCGTGCGCGCCGACACGCGCTAGTAGAGTGTCATCGTGTTCGCGTGGTCAATGATGTTGTGGATACATGCGGGATTTCGTATTGACGTTTGATCGGTGTCGCCGAGCTGCCAACCAGCCTGCGCGTCGTGAGCGTGAGGGAGGGTCAACGTGCCGTGCCAATCCGAACGAGAGGGTGCGATCACGGTTGCACAACATGGTCGCAGCGGCATCATCCGAGAGAGGAAGTGCAAAATCAAGCTTTCGGCATCAGCGCGCGCCGCGCCCTCTCGCTCGAGTCCGCGCTGGCGTCTTCGCGAACGGCGTCCCACACCGTCCTGCTGTGCCGGCCTTAGCTCTGCTGTCCAATCAGCCCTCCCGGCGTTCTCCCCAATCTCTAGGCGTGCTGCGCTGTCCAGCGCGCATAAGCACCAGCGCGAGCCCAAATCGCACCCAGCTCGCGCCCTGAGCGTGTGCGCCCTAATTTTCGCTCTTTTCTCCCGCCCGCATCCCCGCGACCACGGCACCCAATCTCGAAAGAGGAGTCAACGTCGGCGACGCGCTCCGAGCGGCAGGAACTGCACCGTCGTCCGCGTCCGTCTTCAACATCGACGCGCCCTGCAGCCGACGGCACGCATCGCCCACCATCGTGGAGCTGCCCAACGCGCCCCAAGTTCATCGCTGCGGGCGCACCGACTTGCGCTGTGGTGCCGCACTGGACCGACTTCTTGTACACCGCGCATCGCACGCATCCAATGTAATTTACGACGTGTATGGTGGGTTGCACGGCTGGGGGCACATGTCGTGCCGACCATGGAAGCTTCAATTTGGTGCCCAGCCCGGCGCGCCCAACCGCGCGGGGAAAGAGGATCGAAAATGGGATGCTGATCGCGCGCGCGGAAATGCCGCTCCATGCCGTTCATGGAGCCTCGCGTGGGACACGGTGGAGCGTCCAGTGCGCGCGTGTCGCCCGGCCCTTGGTCGACCAAAAAATGTCTCAGATCATGGCGCGCACCCGCGCGCGCCCTGTGCTACCCGGGCTGGAGGTGCCCGCCAAAGAGGAGGCGGGGTGGTCAACGGAAAACGGGGTTGGAGATCGAAGATTCAGGGGAGGAGACACGGCCCCGGCCGGCCTGCCGGTTGGTCGGGCAGCATGCCAAGTTGTAGCGCGCAACGCAGGCCAGCGGCGCACCGCCGCGGTCTGTGTGGCGGTCGGTTCTCCACCTCATAGGTGGTCTTCACCGACCGCATCGGCCATGGTGCTTCCTCCTCTTCCCTCGCGCTTGCGTGTCCCCGCCGACATTGACTTGTCCCATACGCGCGCCCGCCGTCGCCGCCCCCGCTCTCTGCGTCCTCTTGTCTGCGACGCTTGACGGCGTGTTGCGCTCGACCGACCGATTGCGCCGCTTCCCAGCCCCATCGTCATGGAGCAGCCTCTCAACTCCGTTGTCGCGGAACTGTACGTGCTCGTCGAGCTCGACCTTGCTGCCGTGCGCGACAAGCGCCCACTGCCTCGTTCGTGCGGGGCCGCTGTTGCCGCCTGCTGCCACACATCGACAGCCCCAGATTTGCCTCGTGCTCACCATTGTTCTCCCGACGCGATGCGACACGTTCTCCATTCCTCCCCTATCTCGTGGTTCACCAGGCAGGCCGAGTTCCCCAACTCGAGCTTCCTGCTCCTCGACCGCGGCGCGTTCCCGATTTCTTGTACGTTTGACCCACCCGTCCGGCAGGCTGGTCGACCATGGATCAATTTGGGCTATCAATCAAAGTTGGACGCTGACTCTGTCCTGCTCTTCTCGTCGTAGCGGTCGGCAACGTCCCGCGGCACGTCGCCTGGAGCAAGTACGTCCCCGAGGGCAAGACGGTGCAGGTCATGGTTGAGAAGCGGTACGTTACCATTTACATCATGGATGGATCGCAACATTCACCGCGACGATTGATGGCCGCTATGAATTGACCTCGCTCTCTTCTACTTGAAATGGAATGGGTGCTCGCTTCGCTAGGCGCTACATTGTCCACAAGAGGCAAGGCCTAACGCTCGTCCAGTCGTCGTGAAATGTCGTCGTCTGCTCTCAGCGACCGGGACCGCGTGGCCGCGTCGTCCATCGGTCGTTGCTGACGCTGCTGCCGTTGACCTGTCGCTATTCCGTCGCTTCCATCAACGTTGACCTGTATCAGCGACGCGCGCGCGACGACGACGACAATGACGCGGCCCTTTTTGGCCCAATGATTTTTTTTTTTTTTTGCTTTTTTTCTCGCGTTGGTGTTGTGTTTCTTTGGATTGCCGTTCTGTTTTTTCCCGGATTTGGACTCTTTTGTCGCGCGCACCTCTCTCTGTGCCCACCCCCAACTCTCCTATCGCGGGCAGCCCCTCGCCGCACCGCGCCATGATCTGACCAGCTCGTGCCCGCCGTCGCGGTGCGCGTGCTCTGCTCTCTCCCTCTCCTGGCCCCTCCTGCACTCCGACTCGACCCATTCCTCTGCCCTGCCTCTCTCTGGTGCGACACGACCCATGCAAGTTTGGTCAAATTACGCGCGCTTCTTCTTTGGATCCATAATCCCGTCTTTTCCCGGCCCCACTCAAAAACAATGAACCTAGCTCAATGCGGACTATTACTCCTCGGCAGCATCCCACATATCGTCCTCGCCCGCGCCCAACTCCGTGACCACGCGAATCTCGGGCCTTGCACTGTGCACGACGCGTTTCAGATCCTCGGCGTCCCTTGCGTCGACGAGCGACTTGACCGCACGCAAGACGCGTAAATTGCGCCACGCGCGCGGCCAGTCGACGGCCGAGACGGTTTGCGCCGTGACCCACGGGCAGTAACTCACTTCGAGCTCGACGAGGTGCAGGAGCGCGTTGGAGAGCGCGACGAGGACTCCGGGGCCGTCAGCGAGCCGGAATAGGCCCGAAAGGTTCAGGTGCGTGAGCCGGCGTACGCGTGGCAGGGGTGGTGGGCCCGCGAGGACGCGTTGGACGGTGGATGCGGAAACGTGTGCGAAACTCAGGTCGAGCGAGGCGAGTGGGGGTGCCAAGGACGGGTCGGGGGAGTGCAAGTCGTCGTCGTCGTCGTCGTCGTCGTCGTCGTCGTCGTCATCGTCGGTTGCGGCGGCTTCCTCCCACGCATCGGGTGGTCCAGAGCTGGCCGCGGCCCCGTCCTCGGCTGGTGCCGAATCCGAAGCGAGGATCGTGCGCAACCCGGTTTCGCTCAAACGCGCATTGCTCAAATTGAGCCGTGTCAGGAACGGATCCGCCCATCTCGCTGCGGTCGCGTCCGTGACCGTCACCGAGTATGGCAGCTGGAACAGCAAGAGCTCGCGCAACGACCACGGCACGTCACGCGGAATCGCCGCGTGCGGATTCGCGCCCAGGTACTTCAAGTACCCGACGAGCGCGAGCGCAAACAGGGACGGTACGCGCTCGCCGTTGGCCGTACACAGCGCAGGCGTCAAACCGGGTCGCGCACGACGTGGCACGATCCGCTGTGTCAGCCATGACTTGGGCACGGGGCCCGCGGTCGTGTTACTCAGGTACCGCCGTGCCCACCGCGACCATTGCTGCTCGTCCTCGGCGTGGAGGAGGATGAGAGCCGCGTGCGCGGTCGCGTCGGTCGTGGGTGGGGTCGAAGCAGCGGCGATGCGCGCGGCGCGGTTACGCGCGAACCGCGGCGTGTTGGACGAGGACGAGGAGGACGGCGGCGACGTGGAGCCGCGGAACGAGCGCGGACCCGTTGGTGCCGGCTTGGGGCGGAGAAGCGAGAGTGTCGAGGGGATGGGCCGTCGGGGTACTGCTGGTAATGGTGCTGCTGATCCATTAGCATCGATCACGCCGGCGGCTGCACCGTCGGCTGCGGGCTCCATGGCGGCTCTAGCGGCGGCAGAGGGCATGCTCGTGTCCTCGGCAGTCGAATCGTCGCTGCAGTCGTCGGCGTCGACCGTTTCGTGTTTGGCGACGACGTGCGAAGCCGGTAGGCGCTGGAAGGGCAATACGGCGGCGCGCAGGCGGTGGAGATGCTTGCGCGGCGGTGCGGCAGGCGGCGTGTCGGGTCTGGTGCGGTTGGGCAGGTCGTCGTCGCGGTCGTGTTGCGTGTTGTACGTATCGCGAGTTCCACGACGGCGGCGCGGCATTTTGAGGGAAGTGAGCGGGCAAGCAGAGCAAGGCACTGTGCCAAGCCTGACGGTGGAGAAGCGGGGGAGGGGGGGGGTTTGAGTCACTCACTTACCTTGAAGCGGTCACGCCCAGGGCCTGGCAAACCCATCTTGCTGGTCTACCGCACGCCTCCACCTTGCGGAACGGCGGCCACCTCATTGATTAACATCTTCCTGACCGACGAGCTCGCACAGAACCTGCAGCAGCAGCTCAACCCGCCGACCACTCCAAATCAAGCGCGCCCGCTGCCTTGCAAGCGCCTGCCGACTCTACGAACCCTTCAGCACGCATCCTCCGTCGCACCTGAACCACCAACTCGAACGAGCACCATGAGCAGCAATCTCGAAAGTACGCGTCGCGAGCAGCGAACGCGACTTGACGCGCGTTGCCATGGCGCGTCGTGGAATCGCGTACCTGGACCAGCATCCTCATCGTAACGATGATGCCTGCCCGTAGAGCAACTATTCAACCTCAAGGTGTGTGCTTGCGGCAGGCCCGATCAACGCGATGCGAGCGCGACCGTGCGCGTGACGTCATGGCCCAGTCTTAACCGTGCAACGCGACGCGGCGCCCTAGTTTACGGCCAAGCAGCTGCAGCGCGATGCAAGGCGGGCCACCAAGGACGAGACGTCCGAAAAGGCCAAATTGAAAAAGGTGCCGTAAACTCAGTCGAGCACGCGTGTTCATGGTGGAGGATCTAACCCGTTCCGCTCCATACCATAGGCCATCCAACAGGGCAACATGGAGGGCGCGCGCATCTACGCAGCCAATGCGATCCGGAAAAAGAACGAGGGGCTGAACCTGCTGCGGCTCGCGAGTCGTATTGATGCCGTGGCCAGTCGCGTACAGACGGCTGTGACAATGCGCAAGGTATGTTCCGTTTTTTGTTTCCCGCAACGTGCTCGCGTAGGAAACCAGAGCAAATCTCATACTGAGCCATGTCCACCCATTTTCCCAGGTCACGCAGTCCATGACGGGCGTCGTCAAGCAAATGGACAAGGCCATGGCATCCATGAACCTCGAACAGATCTCGGCGGTCATGGACAAGTTTGAGCAGCAGTTTGAGGACATGGACGTGCAGACCGGGTACATGGAGGGCGCGATCGCACAGTCGACGGCAATGACGACGCCGCAGTCCGAGGTCGACTCGCTCATGCACCAGGTGGCCGACGAGCACGGGCTCGAGCTCAACATGGAGCTCGGCGCGGCGCCGACGACGGCGCTCGGCGACAAGGCGCAGGAAAAGGAGGCCGACGAGTTGACGGCGCGGCTCGCCAAGCTGCGGAATGCGTGATGCAGTTTGTTTTGCGCGTGTCAGCAGGAATATACGTGAAGATGTATGGCATTTTGCCGCCGCTCCAGCTATTCCTTTGCGAACCCGCGGCCCGGGGTATTCTCGTGCATTCTCGCACGACGCAACGCAACATCGGGCGGGCCCAAGCGCGGTTTGATGCCGCCTTGCTGCTCGACCTGCCCGACAAGAGAGCTGCCAGCTCGACACGGTCACGTGTGGATCCGAAGCCGCCGTGGCGACCAACCACCACCCGCACCCGCCAAGCTGCCACACCTCGCCAGCCATCTCCCCTTGCACGCCAGCTTCCTGCCGCTGCATCCTCCCTCATCCCTGTTATCGCTCTCGATTGGACGCAACACCAACGCGCAAACCGTTCCTTTGGACCCGCTCGACCACGCCTGCCCTACCCTCTCATTCGTGGGTCGATTTGGCCGTCGCATCGACCAACAACACCAGCTAACCCGTTCGCCGATTACCTCGCCCACCAGCCGCGCGGCCCGCGTGGTTCTACTGTTGTTCTACCCGTCGCCTGGACCGCGTGTGGAACGCACATCGTGGTCTCGTCGTTGCGCTGTCGTGCTCGCCGTATAAAAGGCTCCTCGCGCGCCCGCCACTGTCTCGACTTGCTCTCGCCCGCTTGCTTGCCAACAAGAAAACTCGCACCCAGCTTCAACAACCATGAGCGAAGCATCTGCAGTCCCGCCCGTCCTCGAGTTGCGTCCGCGCGCCATGCACTACGCGTGGGGCAAGCGCGGGAGCGCGTCGGCCGTGGCTCGGCTCGCCGCGCGCCATTTGCCAGACCCGGTCGACGAGGATACGCCGTACGCTGAGGTACGCTGCGTTCTCCCAACTCAACAGCGCATTGCGCAGATCTGCTGACGTCTCTCCGCGCGTGATAGCTGTGGATGGGCACGCACCCAAACGCGCCGTCGACCGTGCTCGCGCTCGACGACAACCCCCTCCCCACCATCCTCGCATCGCACCCGTCGCTCCTAGGCACCAAGTACCGCGACCTACCGTTCCTGTTCAAGGTCCTGTCCGTCGGCACCGCCCTCTCGATCCAGGCGCATCCTGACAAGCCGCGCGCGCGCGCCTTGCACGCGGCGCACCCGGACATTTACAAGGACCCGAACCACAAGCCCGAAATGGCGATTGCGCTCACGCATTTCGAAGCGCTCTACGGGTTCCGTGCGCCGCGCGCGATTGACGAGGCGCTGCGCGCTTACCCGGAGTTTGCGCGTGTCGCGGGTGAGAGCGCGGTGGAGGCGTTCTGGGCGGCCATGGATGGCGCCAATGCCGAGCATCCTGCGCCGGAAGACGCCGAGTGGGAGGTGGTCGAGGCCGCGGATTTGGAGGAGGTGCGGCACGCTCTGCGTGGATTGTTGACGGCCGTCATGACGTGTGATGCTGAGGTCGTGCGCGAGGCGCTCGAGGAAATGGTCGCGCGGATTGCCGAGAGTGAGGAGGATGTGGACGTGTTGCTGCGCCGCGTGCATGACCAGTACCCGGGGGACGTGGGCGTGTTTTGCGTGCTGCTCATGAACCACGTTCAGCTGAGTCCGGGCCAAGCGCTGTTCATGGGCGCGAATGAGCTGCATGCCTATTTGGCGGGAGGTGCGTGCTGCTTTTTCGACCCTTTCGTCGGCTCTTGTGTACGCATACTGACCCATTGTTTCCGTCTAGATTGTATCGAAGTCATGGCCACGTCCGACAATGTCGTCCGCGCCGGCCTGACCCCAAAACTCAAGGACGTCGAGACGCTCACCGACATGCTCACGTACGCCATGGGCCCCGCCAACCTGCTCGACCCGGCGCCGCACCCGGACTGCGCGCACACGGTCGTTTACGACCCGCCGATCCCCGAGTTTGCCGTACACTCCACGACGCTGGCGAACGGTGACGGGGTTACGCTGCCAGCACTCGATGGACCGAGCGTTCTGCTAGTCACGGGCGGGGCGGGGAGGTTGCACGTGGCTGAAGACGAGGAAACCGTCGCGATCGCGCCGGGGAGTGTGTACCTGGTCGCGCCGGGCACGAGCGTGCCGGTTGTGAGTGATGGGGATGAGGATTTGATCGTTTACCGCGCGTATTGCGATGCTCATCTCGACGACGAGTGATGACCCGGGTCCTGGTGGCGGTTTTCTTTTCTTTTGGATATTGCGTAATTGGTTTTTGCCGTTTGGTGGAGGTCCAGCGCCCCTCCCGTTGTATCATACACTTCCCAGTAGACACGCGCTTTCGACAACGAGTCGTGGGACTATGCGGACATGAGCCGAGGAGAGAGAGGACGAGGAGAGCACACACGGGCACACAAACGGATTATATGTATCAGGTTCAAAAAGAAGCATTGGCAAAGGAGGTAATAACATGAGCAGCAACGACAATGCCCGATCTCTCTCACTGCTCTTCCAGTGATTCGTCGTCGGGTGGAGTCGAGTTGGATGAGGACGAGGCCGGGCTCGATGCCAATGCCGAATGCATGGACGAGCTGGGTGGGGCATTCTCTTCGTCACCCTTCTCGCCTTGGCGAGCGGACGCGGTTGTGCGGCGCGCCCTCGACTTGGGCGAGGGCGAGGCGGTGGTGGGCGAAGCTTGCTGCGACTTGAAGAAATCGGTGATGGTGCGCTTGCGACGGGTGGTCGGCGTCGACGACTGCGAGGGCGTCAGTGCCAGCGTGCTGCTCGAGGACGCCAGTGGCCTTGGTGTCAACGTCTCGCCAGCTCCCGACGACGACGTTGGTGCAGGTGCAGGACTCGCGAGCGAAGGAGACGACGCTGACCGTGCCGGCGAACTCGTCCTCGCCGCCAAGAAACTCTTGAGGTCGGTTGTGCGCGCGGGCGTCCTCCCCACCGCTTCACCCTCATCCTCTGCACACGGCACGGACACAGACACATGCCCTTGCTCCTCGACCGCACACCCCCACGACTTGAGCGCCAAGTCTGTCGTTCCCGGCTCGGCGCGCTCATCCGTGGCCGCACGCACATCCTGCGCTACCAGCGAATTCTCGCGCCAGATCCTCACGGTCGCGTCATCCGAGCAACTGGCCAGTCGGAACCCGACCGTCGAATGCGAGAACACGACGCTCGACACTTCAGCCGCATGCCCGTTCTGCAAGAGCACCGGGGCGCGGTCCGGCCGTTTCGCCTGCCAGACGACGACCGTATGTTGCGTCGACCCCGCCGCCACCCACTCGCCCGCTGGATCCACCGCGACACGCGTATAATGCGACGGCGTGAACCGCGCCGACGCAAAGGCCGCCAGCGGCATGAGCGAATCCGCATCAACCGCGTAGACGGTAGACGTCATGCCCGACGCGTAGAGGACGCGCCGCGCCGGGTCAAGCGCCATGTGCGTGAGCCCAAACTTCCTTGCGCGGCCGGCGGTGAGATTGGTCGAGACGCGCGATGGAACAGCACGTGCGCGGTGGTTGTGGCTGCCGTGCTTGCGCACGTCCCAGAGCCGCACGACGCCGTCGTACGCGCCGGCGCTCGCGATTTCGCGCTCCGACGTGTACAGCACGCTCGAGATGGAAACGGTCGCTGCGGCCGAGGTGGCCGAACTGCGCGAGGTCGACGTCGGGGTTGATTTGCCCGAGACCACGGTCGTGTTCGTCGCGTGCGCGTGGCGCAGGACATTGGCTGCGCCGTAGGCGGTACCTGCGGGCACGTCGTTGTCGGCGGGGACACCGTCGCCGATGGGCATGGCGACACCTGCGCAACGGAGGTCCCAGACCATGATGGCGCCGTCGCGCGATCCGGTTGCGAGCAGGGATGGGTCATGAGGGTTGAAGGCGATGTTGCGCACGCTCGATGCGTGTGCACTGAGGAGTGCCGTGGCGCGTTGCGTCTCGACGTCCCAGATGGCGGCGGTGTGGTCACCCGAGGCGGTGGCCTGCAGGTTGCGAGGAAAGGTCAAAATGGGTGCAGCTGGTGAGGATATTGGTGGAGAGGGTAGCGTACCAGGAGCGGATTCGTTGGATGCCACTTGACGTCGAAAATGCTGTTGCGGTGCGCGGGGAAGCGAGCTGCGAGCACTGGAGTTTGTTCACACTCGATGAGTGAGAAATTTGGTCAAACAATTTGGCTCCAAAAAAATGACAACGTACACGCATCGTCGGCATTATCCGTGTCGAGCACCGTCAAAGTCCCCGACTCATCGGCAGCGGCTAGGAACCGCGTGCCTGTGGCTTTGGGCGCAAAGTCGGCAGCATAGGTCGGGACGGGTACGTAGGCCGTGGAAATACAGACATGGCACTGCGTTGGAGCAGAGACCATGTCAAGCAGGCGCGCGCGCGTGCCATCGACGGCACGGATGACACTGCGACCCGTCCACTCGGAGCGGCGCAGTGCAGCGATACGGCTGGGCGGAGCGGGTCGTAACGAGTTGGCGGGTGATGGTGATGTGAGGGCGTCATTGCTCATGGCCTTGTCATTGGGCTGCAGGGCGGGCGCGGCCTGGTGCGGGTCGCCGGCCAGCGTCGGGCGCGGGTGCTGGAGCATTGTGCAGTTGAGCTAGCAAGGTCGCCGTGCGGCCGTGGGTGCAAATGGTCGAGAGGACGACAATCTGGATGAAGATGGCCGGACGGGACGTCGTTTACGTGCGGTGAGCCTGCAGGGCAAATCGTCGAATGCTCTTGGCAGGCGCACCACGTGCACTTCCACCGCATTCTGTGACTCAGACCTCCAAATACCTCGATCACGATTCACGATCGCTGCCATCATTCCAAACAATATTACACCCCGTCGACACCCGACAGCCAATCCCGCGCCGACGACGACGAGCCAACTTGCAGCATTGCTCGCGACGTTGCACCTTGTCGGCGACCTGAACCATGGCCGCCCCCACTACCGCATCTCGGTTCGCGCGACCTTTGGCGCTCGCGGCCGCGGCACTCGCTGCTGGTGCCGCCTACACGTTCTTTGCACGGCCACGCCCGGACCCGTCGCCGACCTCCTACGGGCCCGTTCGCATCGTTGCCACGCACCCGGACGCCAGCGTCAATGGCGCGCGCCGCATCACTGTGGCCCTGCCTGCAACGCTCGCCGAAACGTTGAAAACGACGCCGCCTGTGCCCTTCTTCTTCAACGTAAAAAACACGGACCTGGTCGTGGCGCGCTCCTACACGCCCGTGCACATTGACGTGCAAAACCGCACCATGGACCTGCTCGTCAAGCGGTACAAGGTCGGCGAAACGTCCAAGTGGATGCACCGTCGCTCCGTCGGCGACGAGATTGAGGTGAACGGCCCACTGCGCGAGTGGACGTTGCCGGCACCAAGCGAACTGTCGGCACTGCGCGATGCCAAGGACCCACCGACGCTCGCCATGGTACGTTTTGGTGATCCGGGTGGGGAGCGACTTCGATTTGCGATCTGTAACGCCTTGCTCATCTTTTTCTTCCCCACCTTCTCCACCTGCTCTAGATCGCCGGCGGGACCGGTGTCACGCCCTTCATCCAAATCCTCGAATCCGCGCTCGGCCACTCCATGTCGCCCGATCCAACAGCCGCGCAATCCCGGCCACCAGCATCCGATGCCGCTGCTGCATGGCCGCGCTTTTCGCTCATCTACGCCGCACCCGAAAATGACCTGTTGGCCAAGCAGCAGCTCGATGCGCTCGCGGCCAAGTTCCCGGGTCGTGTCTCGGTGCATTACGTGACGAATGGCCGGCAAGCCCTGACCGCGGATGTTTTGCGTGACGCTCTGCCCGCACCAGGACAGGGCATGGTACTCGTGTGTGGGCCCGACGGGTACGTTTCGACTGCGACGAGCGATATGCTTCTTGTTGATGTTGCTGACGACGCGACCTTCTCCACCTCCAGGCTGATCAACCACGTTGCTGGCCGCCGCGGGTGGGACTCGCAGGGTCCGCTCGGCGGACTGCTCGCCCAGCTCGGGTATCGCGCCAACGAAGTGTACAAGTTCTAGAATGGATTTATGTCGAGTGTAAGCGGCTACCTCTTAGTATTTAGTTTCTTTTTTGACTGACATGTGGCGGCGCTTTGCGCTTCAAGGATCGTTTCACGAAAGCGAAAGGAAGCAGTGGCTCAGACCAGGAATTATGCGCGCTGCTGTTGCCTAACAGTATACAAGGCTGTCAGAAACGCGACAGTTCAATCAATGTATGGACAATAAGCGGTGACAAAGAAAGAAGCGGCGGATTTCAACCGGTTCAAAAGGAGGATCAAGTGGACACAAAAGGGGGGAGGGAGGACAAGGCGTCAACCAAGCAACGATCCATTATTACGCGCTGCACCACCTCGGGCGCGCACGCGCGCATCACAGCGACACTGGCCGGAGTGCTGCCGTTACTCCTTGGCATCAATGATTCCCTCGGGCGCGATCGCAAACATGGCCTCGGCCTCGGGCAGGCACGGCGAATCGTAGATCTTGCAAATACGCGTATCGCCACGGCCTTTGCGCAGTGACAGCCGCGTCGTCGCCGCGTGCGCCATGATGTTGCCGCCAATCGGTTTCTTGGGGTCGGCCGAGAACATGGCGCCGCCGTCGACTTGCGCGACCACCTGGTTTGTCAGGACCACGGCGATCCCAAACTCGTCGGCGAGACGCAACAGGCCGCGCAGGAAGCGCGCGAGATGCACTTGGCGGGCACTCAGTTCGCCGCGGCCGGCATAGTCGGTGCGGTAGAGTGCCGTGCTCGAGTCGACGATCATGAGCGCGTACCTGCGGTGTGGGCGGGGTCAGCGGATGGAAAAGCGGGTGAAGGCAGTGGCGACCGCGTACCGGCTCTCTGCCATCATGGCCGCGGCCTGGATCAGCAGATTGACCTGGTGGTCTGAGTTGTAGGCTCGCGCGTACGCGATATTGTCGAGGACCGCGGCGCCGTCAATGTCGAATCTTCAGGAGCCGGGCACGGTCAGGTAACTGCGGTCAACGGGGCATCCCTAAGAAAGACGAACCGCTCGGCGACGGCCAAGCACCGCTCGGGCCGGAACGTGCCCTCGGTGTCAATATAGAGACACTTGCCCTCGGCGCCGCCCATTTCCACAGGCAGCTGGCACGTCACGGCGAGGGTATGGCACAGCTGCGTCTTGCCCGTGCGAAACTCGCCAAAGAGCTCGGTGATCGACCCGGTCTCGATGCCGCCGCCCAGCAACTTGTCGAGCTCCGACGAACCCGTCGTGATGTGGATCAGCTCGGCGCGCCGCTCGTGCATCGATGTCGCGGTGGTCCAGCCCATGTTGACGAGTTTGAACGCTACCGACGGGAGCGTGCGGCAAGACACAGTCAGGATATGAACGTTTCGCGCGCGAGCGGAAGTGAAGCGCGCCAATACCCTCGGCCAAGACCTTGTCGGCTTTTGCCTCGGAAATGCCCTTGACCTCGACGAGCATCTTTTTGGGCGTGTAGGCGACGGCCTCGACCGTGTAGTACCCGGCGTCGGCGAGCTTGCGCACGTCTCCGGCTGTGATCCCGCTGATGCCCTACAGGTTGGAGGAGAGGCGCGGGTCAGCGCGTCGTCTGCCGCCAACCGGCACCGAATATCAAACGAGTACCTCAAGGTGCGCGATGCTCAGCGCGCCGTTTCCGCGCTGCTGCTGCGCATCGTCGAGCGCGGCGGCGTCGACCGTGGAGGTCGTGGTCGCAGCCGCAGGGCGCGCTTCGGGTTGTTGCTGCTGTTGCTGCTGCGGTTCGGCGGAGAGTGCGGGCGCCGAGGTTTGCGAGACTTCCATGGTGACGAGCGCGCAGTGGCGTCGGATGATGGAGGAGAATGAAGGAGGGAGGGTCTCGGGAAGAGCTTCGAGGAGAAGGGGAGGGATGAGATCAGGATCAGGGATGAGATCAGGATCATGGTCAGGTCGGGCGGCAAACTAGAGCCACCGGTGGTGTCTCACATCATGGTGAGACGCGTCAGTGACTCGCTCATGCGAACGAACTGCCGATCACGCCGCTGTACGGCCGTTCATTTTTGCCGGCTCGTCGGCTGCTCGCCATCCTCGTCGGCAAATTGCGTCAGTTCTCGCCCAAAGACCAAATTGCCAACGCGAGGACCAAGAATTGATTGAAACGTTCGAGTGTAAAGGGTCACAGTCATGTCGCTGCCCACTTCCTCGTGCCCAGTCCCCTCCTCAAATTCCGGACCGCGAGCTCGCGCGTCGCGCATCCACTTTCGGTGCGGCCGGCCGCACGCGGTCACACACCTCCTGCGAAGTGAGTGAAATGTAAACACGGTGAGAAAGTACCAAGAATTCGTCGTTGGCCTGGAACGCAAAAAGAAACATGCCTCAATATCGGCATCAAAGTCGGTCGAGTTGATGAGGGCCATGAGGTCCGTCAGCACCTCGAGCGACTTGGAGTAGAAGAACATTTGGCTGTAGACGAATTCTTGGAGACATGCCTAGATTGGGGCATCAGACCGTGAGTTTGGCACAACGTGTGCATACGTACGCGACATGCCCGCGTACCCGAACATCGCCGACTTTCTTGAGCTCGAACCGCTCCACCGTCTCTGCCAGCGCCATGCTGCTCGTGTTGGCCTCATGGTTGGCACCCGAGAGCTCAATTTGCCCTTGGGACTACGATAGAGTCACGGAGCGAGACAACCAGTGAGCCGCTCATCGTTCGAGCAGATGGGGGCAGTCTTTGGGTGTGAACGTACAATCTTGGTCCGGTTGCCACTCTCGCGCACTTGGATGCGGTCGAGCGCGAGCTGCTTGTCGTGCTCCTTGCGAATCGCCACCTCGCGAACTTTCAGGTCATCCTAATGAGCCGACCGAGTTAGGATCCCGAACGGCGGTCGCAGCGACGAGTTGCAAACGTACGAGGACACCGTCGCAAATGGCGGCATACATGCCGAGCGGCTCGCGGCTCTTGACGTCGATGCGGTCTTGCTACATCCAGAGCGAAAGCGTGAGCACAAGGATCGACCGGCATCCAGCGGCAAGAACGAAACCCACCATTTCCTTGCGGTACTTTTCGATCTCGCTCATGCCCTCTGCGGCGGCTGTCAAGCAGTTCTTGATGCCCGTCGTCTCGCGCTCGGCAAACACGCGCAGTACATTGGAGAGCTTTTGCGACTTGTCGCGTAGCCCTACAGCCAACGGCAGTTTCTCGCTCAGAGAGCACCATGACCGCGGCGCTTTTCACAAGATGGGGTCGTACGCGTTTGGGCCCTGAGGAAGCTCGACAGGCCGTTGCGCAAGTTGAGGCAGTTTTGCTCCGTGTCAAAAACGAGGCTGCGCACATAGCGCGACGTTTCGTCACTGTTGAAGCGACACCAAGCAAGCGAGATCAGTCGGCGCTCAGTCCTTGTCGTTGTCCACCGTGACGGCTGGGTCCAAGAGCAGCAGATCGGGCGATGCGCACATGCCGCCGCGGTTCGTCATCACGGTGGTTGCGAGCTGGGCTTGATTTGCGGGCGGTGAAGTTTGAGCGGCGGATGGTTGCCAATATTTCCAAGATCTTTTGCAGCAAGTTGGTGTTCTTGCGTGCCATTCGCGGAGAGCGGTGGTCGTTGTCGATGACGGCGGTTGGTTGCGAGACGTGGAGGACTGTTTCGCTCTTGGCCGAGTCCACAGCAACGGGTCATGTGCTGCGGGCTGACCAGCGCGCACTAGCGTGCCGCATTGCGTTCTCCGCAACCACCGACACGAGCACCAGGAATCAACGACGAAACCACGCACGGCGGACGCGACTCCTCCAGTGGATCGCAAGTACTTGTCCAAGTCTCCCGCACGACCGACTGACCGACCGACCAACCAACCGACCGACCGACCACCCACAGACCATGAACTTTGCCGGCTTCCACGCGACGCCCGAGCAGGCCGCCGCGTCGGCCTACACCGAGGGCATGGTGACGCTGACCCCGCAACAGATGGCGGCCATGCAGCAGCTCGCGCAGCAGCAGCAGTACGAGCAGCAGCAGCAGATGCTGCACGGCCATTTTGACGCGATGCACGCCGCCCCCGCCCCCGTCGCGACCGCGCAAGACCAACAACAGACGCTGATCCTGTGTTGCTCGTGCGGCACGGCGATTCCGCCCAACCCGGCCGCCATGTGCGTCGCCTGCATTTCCAACACAGTCGACATTACCGAAGGCATCCCGAAGCAGTCGACCGTGCACTACTGCCGCAACTGCGAGCGGTACCTGCAGCCGCCCAACGTCTGGGTGCCGTGCGCGCTCGAGTCGCGCGAGCTCATGGCGTTGCTGCTCAAGCGGTTGCGCGGCCTGACCAAGGTCCGGCTCGTGGACGCCGTGTTTGTCTGGACCGAGCCGCACTCGAAGCGCATCAAGGTCAAGCTCACGATCCAGAAGGAGGTGTTTGCCAACACCATCTTGCAGCAAGTGTTTGTCGTCGAGTACATTGTTGCCGGGCAGCAGTGCGAGGCCTGCACGCGCATCATGGCCGACAACACGTGGCGCGCGTCGGTGCAGGTCCGGCAAAAGGTGCCGCACAAGCGCACGTTCCTCTACCTCGAGCAGATCATCTTGAAGCACAACGCGCAAAAGGACACGATCAACATCAAGGAGGCGCGCGAAGGGCTCGACTTCTTTTTCGCGCAGCGGTCGCACGCCATCAAGTTTTGCGATTTCTTGTCGGCGGTCGTCCCCGTGCGCACCAAGGCCTCGGAGCAGCTCATCTCGACCGATATTCACGAGTCGACGGCCAACTCGCGCTACTCGTACTCGGCCGAGTTGGTGCCGATTTGCAAGGACGATTTGATTTGCCTGCCGCCCAAGACAGCGCGGAGTATGGGTGGCATGGGCCAGTTGGTCCTGTGCTCGCGTGTCGCCAACACGTTGACGATCATCGACCCGAACTCGCTGCAGGGCGGCGAATTCTCGGCGTCCCAGTACTGGCGCGCGCCGTTCACGGCCCTCGCCTCGACGCGCAACCTGTCCGAGTATTACGTGATTGACGTCGAGCCGTCGGGCATGGTGCGCGGCAAGTACATGCTTGCCGACGTGCAAGTCGGGCGCGCGTCGGACGACGCCGTCTTTTGGGCGCGCACGCACCTTGGCCACATTCTCAAGGTGGGCGACACGGTGCACGGGTACGACCTGACGTCGGTCAACTTCAACAGCACGGAGTTTGACACCCTCGAGCGCAACTCGGTCCCGGACGTGATTCTCGTCAAAAAGGCCTACCCGAACCGGCGGCGCGCGAACCGCGTGCGCCCGTGGAAGCTCAAGTCGATTGCCAAGACGGCCGAGTCGGACCTCGAGCCAAAGAAGGGCCAGCAGGACAAACTCGATGCCGACTACGAGACCTTCTTGCGCGACCTCGAAGAGGACCCGGAGCTGCGGTCGGCCATCAACCTTTACAAGGACCCGGAGTGGGAGAGCAAGGCCGCGTTGGCAGCGCAGGAGGCGGCGGCACAGGCCGACATGGACAGCGACATGGACATGGACCCGGAAGAGGACTTCCCGGAGATTGGCCTCGAGGAGCTGCTCGATGACATGAGTCTGAATGACGACGGGCCCGATGCGCTTGAGTAGACGGGTCGAAGGTGTGGGTGGTTGGTTGTTCGGCGGGGTGTGGCTTCGGTGTGCTTTCGTTCTGTCTTGCTGTAATATACATACGTAGGGCCCTTCACGGTGAGCCAAATTGTTCTTTCCTTTTCAAAGGACTGGAGCATCACTGCCATGATTGGTTGCCATGTTTTCCGACAAGAGGACAAGAGCACTCAGGGTGGGAAAGCAACAAATTTCGCGGTTTGTAAACGGTGTGCGGTGCTCGTATCGTCGGCGATTCCTGAACGATCATGTGCCGGTTCTCCACTTTAACCAGCAGCCGAGCCACTAACGTCGCAATGTGATCGAGTGAAGTGAACGAAGCGCTGCAGAGACTCTGAGACGTGACAGCGACAAAAAATCATGGATTCTTCATCAAAACAGAGATGCTCAACAACGTCTCCCCAAACACAAACAAACGACGGCCATCGCCGTAGCAAATCGGTCCACAAAAGCGTATTCACTCGTCGGGTCGCTCTTCCAAAACGCCCTCGCTTGTCCGCCTCGGCCAAAACGGTTGATTGGCGGCCCCGTGCGCCGCGTGGACTGCTCCTTGGACGGCGCAACAGCGTGTCCTGTCCCCCTTGTGGGCCTCCTGGTGCCCTTCCCCCCCCCCCCCCCCCCCGCTTCCCGGTGCGAAAGTGTGATCTGTATGTTGTCGCGACTTCGTGCGCAATTCTCGTGGACGGGCGCGCCGCTGAATGCCATGAAGAGTCCAAATCAAGTTGAATGTGAATGATGAATAGGTCTCTGGGCGACCACGGCAGACCAAGGCGCGTAGTCGCACGGTCGACGCGCTTGAGGGCACGTCGCGCACCGGCCCGCGTGCAGCTCGCGCATCACGAGCGAAAATACCGTCTTGTACTTGCGTGAGTGCAGGCGCGGCTCCGCGCGGATTATCCAGGTGGTGAGCAGCGACCGGTAGATCTTGTTCAAGTGCGTGTCCTCGACGATCTTGCGGCACCGGCGGTTCAATGCGCGATGCATCAAGAACGACTTGATTGACTCGATGCCAATTACGAGCACGAGAATCAGGACGAGAATCTCGGTCGGGAGCCGGTTGAACGCGTTCGGATGGGGTCTTGCGCGTGGGTGCGGCAGCGTCAGGGGCAGGCGCAGGAGCAGTCGCGTTGGTACGGGCGGCAGTGCGGGCGAGCGCGGCACGCTTGGCCAGCCACCATGGATTCCAGACAGAAGGCGCGCCGGCGGGCATTGCGAACTTGGACGCGCTGCCGGGCGGATGGGTGGTCGGCGAGCGCTTGGGCGGCATGGCGGCGAGGTGCCGCGATGAGTCGGTATATTCGACGCGAGAGAGAGAGGGAGCGATCGGAGCGGACGCGCGCGTGGAGGTGAGAACAGCGAGAGCAGGAATGAGTGAGAGTGAAGGGAGCGAAGAGCGCGTGGAGGTGAGGGTGGATCGCGTTCGTGGAGGGAGTCCGAGCACGTCCAGCCTGATCTGAACCGCTCAACCAGACACGACAGACACAACAGACACAGCAAGCCCTGGGGAAAATGGGAAAGCAACAACCACAAATCGATCACCACCCGGAACTGTTCAAATCAAAGGGACAGGACCAACAAAAGAATGAAATGGCGGCCCGCGGACGCGAGGAAAAACAAATCAATACCGCCCGCACGGGCGCTTCCACCCATTATCGGCGCGACAGCCGCGACCACAACAACGGCACACGATCACTCCTCGACCTGGTCGGCGCCCGATGCGCCTTGCCCACCTGCTTCCTTTCCAACGTCTTGACCTTCTCCACCCTGCAACAGCTGCCGATCACGCTCGCGCCAGTCCGGCGCGTACGGCCCAATATCAATCGGCGGTTCCGTGCGTTCCGTCCACGCGGCCATGACAATCTCGACCGTCGGCACGTCATACAGCCGCATCGGCGCCGACCCGTTCCCGAAAAACGGGTGCCGCCGCGTGCGATACGGTAGCCGGTCCGCGACCCATTTCGGCAAGTGCAACCGCGCCGACAAGTCGCCTTTGTACAACTTGGGACTCTTCTTGCTGCGGTACTCTTCAGTACCAGGCAAACCAATGATCTTACGTGGCGGCAACGCCTTGAACGCGGCCTCGTCGGAGTCGCGCGCGTCGAGAAAGTTGGCCAGCCGGCACTCGCGACACCGGCCGCCAAACGCGTCGGTTGTCGGGTCGAGTTTCCCACGCGCGCACGCCGAGCACCGGCCGTTTTGCAGTTCGCGTATGAGCACGGCAAATAGAGTCTTGAACTTGCGGGCGCGCGGCTTGATCTCGGTCTTGACACCCCACCGTTCGAGCGTGCGCTTGTAGAGCGCGTTGAATTGCGCGCCCTCAACAATCGACTTCCAGTGCTTGTTGATGCAACGGGCGCGTAACAGTGCCGACAGCGAGTCGGTCGCGACCATCTGGTCGAGAATCAGCGCGAGCACGTCGGCCGGAAGGTCGTCAATTGTGTGCCGAGCCGAGGTGGGCTTAGGCGCGGCGGCGGGACTTGGCGCTGGCGCTGGGACGGGCGTCGGCGGCACGAGCGCGTCGGGAACGCGTAGAGCTGACGCGGAAGCCGCGGTGGTTTCCGTGGCAGCGGCGGCAGCTGCGGCGACGGCAGCTGCTTTTGCCGTGGCGGAGCGCGTGCGCGGCATGGTCGTGGTCGTCAACGGTACGTTCAGGTGCTGGTGGTCGATCTGGACGGTGGTCGAGCGATGCGCAGGGGTTGGAGAGCATTGGCTGCCGCGAGCTGTCGACTGCTTGTGTTGAGACCTTTGAAGAGCACCAAACGCGTTTGTTTGGACGCGTCGTCGACTCACACCCTCAGCAGCGCGACCACTATCAACCGGACTGATTGTTCATTTCTCATATATCATCACCGATCCGCCCTCAACGTTGCGACGACGGCGTGCTCCACGTCGACCGCGACCTGACTGGGCAGCGCGCTGTACCTGCGCACCCAGAACAGCTGCTTACTCGACTAGAATTAACGATGCTGGTTGATCAGCGGGCTCACATCCGTGGCAATCGGCGTCGTCGACCCCGAGTGCGCGTAGAGCGCGAGCTGCAGGAGCCGCGGATCCGAGGAGAGGTCGGCCGCGTTGCGGCGTGCCATGTCGTTGCACTTGCGCTCGACGAGCATGAGCATTCGTCAGGAAGCGATAGAGCGGCTCCATGGCCGCGTCATCGTCTCGAGCGGCGGAAGTGGCACGCTCTCTGGCGCGTCGTCCGGACCAGGCGTCCGTACACCAATCACCGGGCGCGTCGGCAGCTGCTCGAGCGTGGCCTCATTGCGGAGGCACCAAAAGTCGAGCAATCGCGAGACTCGGCACCGCGTACACATGGGCACGCGGATCTTGCTGACGCCGTACGGCAATAGCGGCGGGCGTGGCTCGTTGCACCGCAGGCACCACGTTTGGTACTTATTCAGAACGAGCGGAAAGAGCGATGCGGAGCCAGCGCCGCCCTCAAGTACGGCCAAGTTGATAGCGGGCACCTTGAACGACTTGAGCGTGCACCGGTCCTGCTTGTTAAGCCAGGGGCCCTCAATCACGCGCCAGTGTCGGTTGACGGCGCGGCACTATATCAGCTGCCACATGTAATTGCGCGTCGCCACAGGTTTCAGGACCAGAGTGATCTCGACAGGCAGGTTGCCCGGGTTCAGTGGCGCGTGCTGCATGATCATGGTATTGGTGCGTGCGGGCGGGAGCAAATCCAAATGCGGTCGGTGCGCGGGAGAGTCGATTGCAGCGGCAGCGGGGGAGAGAGGCATGTCGTAAGTAACGTGGGAGGCGTCAGCGACTTGGATAAGATCGCGTTCATGGAGGTCCAGGATGTGATGCAGCCGACCCAGACCTTCAGTGAAAACAAACCACGCACTGCACTGCAGCTTGTGTATCACTTTGACCACTGATCGTTGACGTCTCCTGTGCGATGTGCGGGCTCGACGCTAATTTTTTTCTCGCGTCAAGAGATGACACAACCACTGTCGCTGCGACAACCATACAAAGCAAAAATAATTGCCGCATAAGTCGGCCCGCTCTCCACCGACAACCTCGGTCCAAAGCAACCCGGCACGCCTGCGCTGCCGCCCTCGATTAGCAAGCCGGTGCGAGTCACGAACCTTCTTGCTGCGTCGGCTCCGTCTTGCGCTCGTCAATCGGCATCTCCGGCCCGGTGCCCGCATACATGATGAGCTTAGTGAGCTGCATGCGAACCACGCGGCGATGGAAATCGTACTGCCTGCTCGTGACAAGAATAATCTGCGTTGGAATCAGTTTGGCCAATCGCTTGGGCAGATCAAGCTCAACAAGCACTGGAGTGATGACAAATGTGGTGCTGTTGGGTGGATCAACGTGGTCATAAAAGTAGAGCGGTCGCCTTCGCAGCCTTTGCAGCGTGGCCTCGTCACGTCAGTTCCAGAAGTCCACGAGCTCTGACACCCGACAGTCGACGCATTTCAGAGCAAATCGGTCCTGCACACCGTCTGGCATGAGGCCCTTGCGTTGCTTGCCGCATCGGCTGCACCTCGCGCGGAGCTCGCAGTGGACGACCAAAAAGAGCGTCTTGTATTTCGTCGCGCGCGCGGCTTGATCCCACCTCCCACACCCACACCAAACGTTCCTCCCGCACACCCACACCAACCGCGTCGACCTGAGTTCCGATCCGCCTGCACCCACCGCACCAATCGGCCTCACCCTGGGCCCTGTCCTTGGCCTCGACTCCCTCGGCTTTGAACGGGCCCATGGATTCCATCGACCCCGTGAACGCGTAATGAACGAGCTGCACGGTCCGCAGCGGATAAACCGTCATTTTCATGTGCATTTCATGTTCTTGCCGAAGACCGTGTCAAAGGGCAGCACGCTCCGGCAACCCAAGATTCCACACGGAGTGGAACGCGACGACGTGACATTGACGCGTGGGCTCGGTGACTCAGATGGCCACTCGTGCATGATTGCCAGGGTGATGGCTCGACTGATGCTTCGACTATCACTTGCTTCCCCCACATTCCACAACTCACAAATAACAACAATGGATGGAGAGAAACATGCCTTCACTTATCGATAAATACAGGCCTCAAACACCAACGAAAGCACATGCGGGTACCCTACGACAGGCGCCCGCTCCTTCCCTCCAAACACCAAACCCAAAAAATCTACACTCCGCCCCCCCCCCCCCCCATCCCTCTTACTCTCACCATCGAGGACTCGCCCTTGGCGACGGCGCCATCGCCCCCGCCCCTGCGTCCGTATGCTCGCCATCACTCGCATCAAACTGCAAAAACGCGCTCAGTGTCGGTGACGCGAGCGCCGACGACGGCCCGCCCGCCGTGGACGCCGGCAGCGGCGGCAGACCCGCACCCAATCTCGGCGTCCCAAGTGACGCCGGTAAACCCATGAGCGCACCATACGAATTGGGTGTCGCGCCCGCACCGCCGAAATGCTCGTGAAAGAGCGCGCGAATCACGTCGTCGGGAAGTCCAATGCCGTTGTCGGTGCCGCCGGCGCCGCTGGGCGACGCGAGCCCGGCGAGGAGTTCGGCAGGGGTCGGGAGTGGAGGGACCGGGTCGGTGACCGCGGGGCCGGGTGATGCGGAGGGCCGGGCAAGCGCGACGGTCGACGAGTTGGATGAAGGTGGCACGGACAAAGGCGAGTACCCAGGCAGGAGATTGAGCGAGTTGAGATCAAACACTTGGCCGTCATCGTCCTCCTCGTCGTCCATGTCGTCCTCGTCATCCGCGTGCCCGTCGTCCAGAGGCTCCAAGTGGGTCGCGGGAATCGTCGCGCCGTGCCACGTCGCACCCCGCGACCGTTTACCCCTCGCGCGGTTATCGTCAGATGGGTCCGAGTCGTTGGGGTCGTCGCGGTTCACGGCCGCCGTCTCCTGCATCGCACGCGGGCCCGTCGTCGCGTGGCGCTTGTTGCTGTTACGACCCACGCGTTTCGGAATCGGCGCCTCGTCCGTAGTGCCGATCGGCGCGAGGGGCGCCGACACTGGCACCTGCTGTGGCGGAAGCACCGGCATAGTCGTCTGCTGCAGTGGCGGCGACATGACCCCTGGCGGCGGCGGGGACTGCAACAAGAACGCAGCCAAATCCAATTCACCCAGCGGGAACGGCGGCACGTCCGCCGTCCCTGTCGCCGTTGTAGGCGGTGGCGGCGTCGCGTCCCCCAAGCTCGTCGCACTCCCACGCCGTGCCGCTGCGGCCGCGACCTTATCCGAGACCCGGTCGAGCCCGTCCTGCAGCGACTGGATCTCTCCCGATATCCGCGACGCCTCGGTCGTGAGCCGCGACAATTGCTCGGTCGAGGAGCGCAGGCCGTCGAGCTCAATGTTGCGCGATGCCGATCCGGCGTTGCCTTGTGGACCGAGCGCGGCGACGGCGGCAGCGACGGCGGCGTCCGCCGCGGCAGCAGCTGTGGCAGCGGCGGAAGTGGATGTGTCGCGCGCGGCGCGGGGTTCCGCAGCGAGATCAAAGGCAAAGTCGAGCGGCGCTGGGTCTGTGACGGGGATACTGAGTGAGACCGAGGTAGGCGTGCGTGACTTGGCTGCGGCTGCTGCTGCCGGTGGTGGCGGGAGCGGGACCGCTGGTGTCTGTGCCGGGTCGTCGACAGCGGGCAGGATGAAGTCGAACGCGGTCGGGGTTGGGATTGGACCAGCGGCGGCAGCGGCACTTAGCGAGGGCGACGCGGTCATGGTCACATTCGAAGCTGGTTTGGTTTGCTTGCGAGCAGCGGCCCCACCGGCCTTGGGTCGCGGCGGCGTCTGCACTTTCGGCACCGTCACCGTCGGTGGGCGGCGCACCGTCGATGCGGGCGACATGGATCTCGCAGGGGTCGTGCGCCGCGACGGCAGCGGCGAAACAGGCACGTCCAGCGGCGCCGGCGTTGTGGGCGAGTCTGGCAGCGGAACAATATTCGCAACTCCCGGCACGTCCGGGTCAAAACTCGGGTCCATGGACCACGAATCCCGCGCGGCCGCGGCAGCGGCAGCGGCTGCCTCGGCGTCGGCCACCGACGCGAATTGCAGCAGCCTGGGTTGCCGAGCGTTCGGCGTCGATCCGGCGGGATGATGGTGATGCAGATGGCTCGCGCGCGTGAGCGCAACGGCACTCGCGGCCTCGCCCGCGCTCCCCGCCCCGGCCGCGCTCCCCGCAGCGGGCGCTGCCTGCGCGTCCGCGTCCTTGCGCCACGCATAGAGAGTTGCAAGGAACCGCAAAATTCGGTCGATCGTCTGTTGCTGGTTGTGCATGAGGTCCTTGGTCGCGCCCAAGTCGCGCCACAGCATCTCGACGTGGGCCTGCAGTTCCTTATGTTCGGACGAGAGCGTGATTTGGTGCTTGCGCAACTGCGCAAGCTCGACTTGCAGGAACGACGGGTCCGACGGGTCCTCGGTGGGACCGTCGCGGGCGCTGTTCTTCTTGCGCCGGATCATGCACAGCAGGTCTGGCTGGCCGCGGATAAAGTACTCGTGCGAAAATTCCTCGGGGACGGGGGCCTTGGTGCCGCCGGCGCCGTCGGCTGGGGTCAAGTTGATGATGCTTGGGATTTTTCTAGACAGCGGGGAGCAAGCAAAATACGTGGGGTGAGCTATCGCTGCCCTCCATGCCAGATAACAACGCAATGCACGTACGCGAAATGATACATGTTAAGTTGTCGCTGGAACGACGCAAAGTTGGCGTGCTTGTAATACCGCGGCAGCACGCGCTTGGCGAGTTCCTCGGCATTCATGACAATAAACGACGTGCCTGACTCGGACCAGTGGATCAAGTCGTTGTGCTCGGGTGCGCTCACCATCGCGTAGAGCTTATTCAAGAACTGCGGCGTATTGCGCTGCAACATCTGCGCCGCCTGCGACTTGGCCGTGGCCACTGCCGCCGCAGCCGCGGCCGTCGCCGCTGACGCACCATCGGTCGCGGGCAGACCGGGCGTCGTGCTTGGCAGCGCGCCGGTGGTGGCCGCGTCGCCGGCACCGATCGTGTGCAGCGCGCTCGAAAACACGGTCGGGTTGGCAAGCGTCGATGCGGCGCTCGCGTCGAGGTCGCCAAGCCCCATGAGCGGCGGGACTGTGGATGAGCGCGCGGATGACGAGGCCGACGCGTCGTTGGCGGAAACAGGGGCCAGCGCGCCAGTGGGGCCTCTCGCGCGCCTTGCAGCAGCAGCAGCGGACGATGCGGATGCGCCGCTGGCGCCACCGTCGCCGGCATGCGAGGCTGTCGTGCGCGTCAGAGCATTGGCCGCGGCCGTTGTTGCGGGACCATTGGCGCCCAACATGGTGCCACCGATCGCGGGCGCGGTTGGCGCTGTCGCGTCCATGGACGTGGGCGAGTACGACGCGAGCCCAGGCGGCAATTGCGCGCCATAGTAGCTTGCCGGAAGGTAAGGGTTGGGCATGTACATCGGGTACATGCCTGCCATCATCATCGGGTTCATGGCAGCGAGTGCGGCGGCCGTCGGGTTCATCATGTTGAGCGATGCCATGGACGACACGCCGAGGCCTGCCGCGCCCATGGCCGATGCGGGAAGGCCGGTCGTTGCGGTGCCATCGGCGACGGGCGGTACCGACGGCACAGCGGCTCCAGCGGCGGGGGTCCCCGCACCAGCAGCATCAGGCATGATGGTCGGGATCGCTGAGGGATCCGACGCAGGCAGATTCGAGAATGCGCCCGCGTAGGGCCGTGCAGCGGCCGACGATGCGAGGTACGGCGGCATGGCCATCGAGTAGGGCGAGGCGGCGATGCCGGCGAGCGGCGGCGCGCCGCCGGCCGGGATGGTCGTGGCGGGTGCGAGCGCACCGGTCGCGCCCGTTGGCGTGTTGGTACGCGGGGTCTGTGGGCCGTAGTGCGGCTGGCGTGACGGCGGTGGACGGCGCGATCGAGCAGCGGCTGCTGCAGCGAGAGCCGAGACGGTGGCCGACGAGAGACCCAGAGGGTTGGATGCCGTGGCAGAGGACGGCACGGGGATGGCGGGCGCGGTTGGGCGCGTCGTTGTAGGCGTAGGTGCAGTGGCCAAGGGAGCAGCAGGCGGTGGAGGTGCGGGCATGGCCGAGGGAGCGCGGGCAGGCTGTGGGCCGGGACGCGGCGGCGCGAGCATGCACGGTTCGCGTGCGCGGGAATGCAGCGAGTCTCGCGTTGGAGCAGGGCAGGGGAGGCGTGCGGTCGTCGTCGTCCGCGACGTTATGGATGGGACGGTCGTCGAGCCTGTCGTCGACTTGGCGGACGTGGTCGGTCGTAGCCGTTGCGAGGTTCGATCTGCGGACTTGCGTGCGGTGAGCCGTTCCATTGGTCCCTGCTGTTTCCACGTGTGCATGGCACAGTTGGCAGGGCCGCAGATTCAGAGCGATCTGCATGCCGCTGCGCCACGGCTGCGTTCGGACAAGCGTCTTCACACTGGCACGCCTTGCAGGTCTCTCTGTCGGCAGAATGATCTCTGTCGAGCAGAATGATCTCCGTTGCTCGAAATTGTCGATAAGCGGCCCGAAATCCCTGCCGACATCATGGCGCGTGTGCGCGCGTTTGTCCCGCCGCAACCAAAGCGTTCCCCGCGGTTGCCGCGCACTTTTTCGCCGGAGCCGATGATGGTGCCACGAGTCGAGGTTGCGCCGATTCTTGCGTGCGCCCCGCCCGCTGCCGAGGAGTTTGGGGTGGTGACAAAGCCGGTCGTGGTCGTCAAGAAGTCGTGGTCGTCAAGAAGTCGTCGATGCGGTTGATGGTGGCGCGTCGCGCACAGCGGTTGCTGTCGAAGATGTGGGCGCTTTGATGAGCCCGTTGTCGGTTCTTATTTGCCTTGTGATTCCCACAATGAAATTGGTAACGCGCATCCTCGATTCTCTAAAAGGCCTGAGAAAAGCACCATGCCAGGTTGTTCATGCGTTTAGATTCCAAACGTCCTGCCAAGAATCCTCCGGCCTTCCTCCATTTCCAATAACCCGCACGTTCCAAACCGTCGCCAATCTTGCAAGGCTTTACTATCACGGCAATCACTTCCAAATTGACAGACAAGTATAGTGGATGACGGGGGGTGGGGGGGGGGGGGGGGCAGACAGACAAACGAGTGGAGCGAAACGGGTATGAAAAAGACGACAAACGCAGCCACTGCAAAGATGGAGGAGCAAAGCACGAATAGAGAAAAAAAATGAGAATAACGCAACGATGATAGTTCACATTTCCAACTTAATGAGAAACGAAACTGGCCGACGACGACCGCCGGAAGAACGCGGCCGCCAAGTCGGCAATCGATGACCGCTGGCCTGGACCACGCTTGCGCGAAATGGTCATGGACTGCCGGTTCGACTGCAGGGCGGCCACGTGCAACGGGTCGACACTCGAAATCCAGGTCACAAGCTCATCCTAGTGAGGGCGAAATGTGCGATTAGAATCCATCCAGGTACACGAGGATTGGCTAGCGGATCGCACCTCAGATCCCGTTTTGAAATAGTAAGAGAAGTCGGGGGTTTGCAGCGCGAATACCAACGCGGCCTAGATAATATGGAAAGCAAACCAAGTGAGCTCAATGCTGTCAACGATGGACGGTTATAAGTCAGCTGAGAACGTACCTCTGAACCAGCAGCGGCGTCGCGTTGATACTCGAGCTTGGCGTTGATGAGGTGAACGAACCCAACTTCGGTCAACTCGTCGTTGGTCTCGTAGAGGAAGACGAACGGCCGGCGAATGACGACCCACATCTTGACCCAAGTCGACCCGACGTGGTGGAGAAGATAGCCGCGCTTCGTGACGTGGGGCCTGTGGTCGAAGGAAGCGAGGAGCGTCAGGAGCATGGACAAAACGAACAGGTTGCATCGACAGTGAAACGTACAGCGAGCCAACCAAGTCGCACAGCATATTCTCCTTGCGTGCCGACGGCTTCTGGGAGAACAAGTGTACGCGCGCGTCCGAGGGCAACACGCGCACCAGCGGTGGACGCGACCACATGCTCACGACCGTCTGCAGCAGCAACGACGCACTCGACGGCGCCGAGTCGGGTCTCCTCGTCTCGTCCGAGGTATCGTCGTCAGCGAGTTCGGCTCCTTCGCCGCTCTCGGACCCATGACGAGACCCGCCTGGCGTCGACAGACCCGACTGAATACCCGCACCCGTCAGCGCCCACAGTCGCGGGTCGCCGATCGAGCTCATTGGGCTGCCGCCGGCGCTGCTGCCCGTCGTGCTTCCGAGCTCGGACCCTTCGTCGAGACTGTCAAGACTGGGCCGGCCTGCCGAAACCGGCATGGAGCCATTGGTCGTCGCGGGCGGGAGGGGCGACGGTGGTGGCGACGACGTCGGCGTTGTTGATACGATCGTGAGCCGCGACGGCGACTTGACGCGGTCAATCGGACTGACGTGCGGGGACAAGTACCGCGGCGGGCGATACGCCGATTTCGGCGGGACGGGCGGCGGCGGCGGCGGCGGTGTCCTGCTGCTTGGCCTCGACTCAGCCTTGGGCAGCGGCGGGAGCGGCCAGTTACTTGGTGGAGGACTGAGCTCGACCGGCTCTGGCTCGGGCGGCGTTTTCGGCGGAACTGGTGGCGGTGCTGCGTCGCTCTCCTCATCGGGCTCGGATATTGGAGACAGCGCGCTGTCGTCCGCGGTCGTAGCCTTCGGTGGCACCGGCGGCGGCGCAATCACGGTCCTCACGGTCCCGACACTCGTCGACAATTCGGAGAGCATTTCCGATAGCGACGACAACTGGCCATCGGCATCGAGCGCGCGCATCGTCGCTTCGCTCGGCGTCGGCGACGCCGCGGGCGGACTCGCATGCTCGCCGAGCCACGCGCGCGTACGCTCCACCTCGCGCAACCGTGTCACCCACTCGGCGTGTTCCATGGCACGCGATACGAGCCCGGCGCCGCCGTCGCGAGCGCCGAGGACCTGGAATGCTCCGAGCGACTCTTCGCCGCGCACGTACTCGGTCGCGCCGAGGTAGGCCGGCGCTGGCTGCGCGTTCCACACGGTGAGCGCTGCCTGCGCCACGACGGGCGCCGCGTCGGCCGACGACGATGCAGTCGACGTCGATTCGGGACGTACGCCCGAGACGGGCCGCACCTCGCTGATCATGCGCACTTCGTGCACGAGCGTCCAGCCAGCGGCCATGCCGACCGTGACCGTCGCCATCAGGTACCCTGTATCGGGGCTGCCGCGCGCGGGCGTCGCGCGGTTGAGGTAAAAGAAATCGTGCAACGACGAGTCCCATGCGCACTCGACTTCGGAAACGAGCAGGCCGGCGCGCTGCACCTGCGTCTGCTTGAGAATCGGCAGGCTCAGAGGCTTGCCTCCGCGAATGACCTGCTGCGCCGGCTGCGACTGGCTCGCCGACGGCAGCGATCCCGTCGACGCCTGCGGCGTCGCGACCGTATTCGCCGACCCAGACGGGCGCTCCGGCCCGGCCGTAATCCAGCGCCAATTTGCCAACTCGATCCGGTCAACGGCAATCGCGCCGGCCATACTTGGCGGCGAGTAAATGACGAGCACGACGCGGCGCACCATCCCGTGCCGCAGCCGGAACCGCGGCGGTGTGCGGTTCACGTTATCGCGTGGATGGTCAACGGGGCACGGCACAAAGAAGCCAAACGGATCCAAGTGCCGGATCTGGATCACCGTGCACAGGACGTGCCGGGACGAACCCGTTGAGACGCGCGGCGGGACACCCACACTGCGGTCGGTCGTCGGCGCCTGTCTCGGCTGCTGCGCGACTTCGCGCAGGGCCAACGGCGCGAGCGGGATAGTGTACCGGCCAAACACGCGCACGTGGATTACGGGCTCGTCGGTCGAGTCGCCCGCGGTGAGCGGGAACGACAGGATTGAAAGGTACGGGATCGTGCCCGTGCCGAACCCGTGCATCGTGTCGGTCCACTGCACCGTGTCCTGCACACGCACGGCAATCGTCCAGTCGTCGACCGCGTCCGAGACGCCCGACAGTTCCATGATCGTCAAGTCGACGCGCGCGTCATTGACGGCGACGCGCACGTGCAACGTGCCGAGAATCGTCATGTACTGATGTGTTGCGACAATGCGTGCATGCATCGATAACCCCCCACGCTCGCTCGCACACCGCTCAACGACGGGGATCCGCGCAACGCCCACGAGCGACATGGTGTGTTTGGATTCCGGGTCGACAAACACATCGGGCCACGCGACTTGGCCGCGCGGTGCGTGGTCCGGCAAAAACGGGTCGCGGTCGGGGCTGCGTGTTGTGCGAGTAGATCTGCTCCATGGCATCAAGCCGCTGGTGAAGTCGGCGACCGACCACATCCCGACGGCATTCGTCGCCAGGTCGTAGACGCGCACAGTGAGCGATAAGTCGTTCGGCCGCCCGCCAATTACGTTCATCGCGCCCGTTACCGTGCGGCGGTCACTCGCGGCCGTCGTGTCGTCGAGTGCGCGGTCGTGGATCGCGAGCTGGTACATGACGGGCCGATCGAGTTCCTTGGCCATAACATTGGCCTTTTTTAGTGCAGTACACAGCTGCCGCACTTCGCCAAACAGCGCCCTCTGCGCGCGCCGCCACACGAACTGGTCGCGCAACAGACCACCGACCACGGCCGCCGGGTCCGCACCGGGCGCCTCGGGCGCTTCCTTGCCCTTGGCCTCTTCCGGCGCGGCATCCGGGTTGTGCATCCGCCGCGGGTGCACGTACCGGAACCGGTAATCGCGGAGCCGCAGTGAGTCGCCCGACTGGAGCAGCGTTGTGCGTGCGACAACGACGCCGTTAATGAACACGTCGGGAGCGCGCGGTTGCAAGAGGACGGCGCGCTCCGTGTTCCAGATCGTCGCGTGGCACAGCGCGAGGTGCGCCAGGACGACGGACATGTCGGACCCGGACCCGAGCGTCGTGCGGCCCGGTAGCAGGCTGATGACGAGCGAGTCGTTGACGGAATTTGGCTGCATGTTGAGCAGGTGCGGGTACCGTGTCGGGGAGGTGATGCCGATTTGGCCGTTGCCGATCCGGATCCCGAGCTCGTTGAGCACGCGCTCCTTTTCGGCGGCAATCTCCTGCGTCCGACGCAGCTTCTCCTCCCACGTCTCTATCATCGTGCGCAGGCAGGACAAGTGAGTGGTTGCGTCGACTTGAGTGCAGAGTTGACAAGAGCAGACACGTACCGTTCAGCTCGACCATCAGCTTCTCGCTCGCCGACAGCTGATCGCGCAGCTGCGTGACCGTCACGTTCAGCACCGACGCGGCCGGACTCGCGTCCGACGGCGAGCTCGATGGCGAGTTGGCAGCAGCCAGGCGTTCGCGAAGCTCGGCAATCTCGGCCTTGAGCTCGCGAATAAGCTTGGCGTTCGGGTCCTCGTTGACAATGGCCTTGTTGACAATTTGCTTGGCGCGATCGCTGTACCGCAGCGTCGACAGCGACTCGGGCGCGTTGATACTGGCCGGCGAGACACAACTGATCATGACGGTGCGCGAGTTGCCGCCGAGCGAGTCCTTGAGGAGCCAGCTATCGGGTGGAGAGGATGGTGAGGTTCGAGTCAATCGCAGTCGGCTGGGGTCAAGGAAACCGTACGTGAGCACCGAATCTCGGTACGGAACGTGCGTGGCGCGCTGCTTGCTACCACCGGATGTCGAGGCGCCGCCCGAGAGCTCGGCGAGCGCGCTGATCACCTTGCCGAGTGCCGAGAGCGACTTGTTGATATTGGCACCTTCCTTGAGCCGCTGACCCGACGCACCCGTGCTGTTGGCGCGTTCGCTGCCTGCCTGCAAACGAATTTGGGCGTCAGCAAGACCATCTAACCCCCACTTGCTCCGAATGAGTGAGAAAACCGCACCAAGTCGACAAACGAGATGCGCGACACGCGCTCGGTGCTCATGTTGGTCTCCTCGTCGTACTTCTTTTGCGTCAAAATGATCTGGAACACGGCGTGCGACCGCGACGAGACGTCGTTCATTTGCGTCGACGCCACGGTGCGCAGCTGGTTGCCCGTGTCGATCAGGCGCAGCACGCCGTCGCTCGACGTGACGATCATTTTGGTCCTAAAAATCAGCACGGCAATGAGCAACTGCTGGCTGCCATCAACAAGCAAAAGGTGCAAGCGAAACGTACAGGTCCTCGACGTACGGCCCAAGCATCGGGTGCTCGCGCACACGCAGCTTGGCCTTGTTCATCGGGTTGAGCAAGTCCTTGACTTTTTCGCAATAGATCTCGAGGTAGCTGACCTCGACGTTGACGGTCCACGATGGGTCGTTGGCGCGCTGCGTGATCTGGTCAAACAAGTACCCGCTCGCGAGCGGGATCACGCCGCGAATGCTGTCCTTGGCGCCCATCATCGTGTAACTCTACGCGAAGCATCGTGCAAACATGGGGTAAGCGACATGATTCTTGCGCATTGCGGGCAGCGACAAACAACAACGATCCGGTGCGCGCAAAAAGCGACCGTGCTCGCACCTTGCCACTCCCCGTCTGGCCGTCTAGTCGATGCGTGAAAACATTTGCTCAGTCAGCTTTCCAACCGCAATCGAGCCGTGCTCGCCCAAAATCGAACGCGAGGGTGGGGGTGGGGTCAAAACGTCATGCGTACAGGCAAACAGGCAGACGTTGTACCCCTCAAACGCATGGTCGAGGAGCGGGCGCGCCACCAAGTCAAACAGGTGGTTCTGCTCGTCTTGCGGTGCCAGGGCCGGGTTTGCTTGGAAACATCGATCGAAGAAAAAGGTCTTCTTGTCGTCGGCGCCACTGGCCGACGCGGCTGCTGCTGCTGCCGCGGCGGCGGCAGCGGCTCCGGATGCGGGACGGAGTGACGACGCGCGCGAAATGGATCCGGTGCCCGTGGTCGACGGCGTGGCCGACGGCGGGACGACAATGGTCACAGCCTCGTCGGCAGGGCCGCCGACGGAGACGCACGGGTCGGCCTTGGCCGCGAGCTCGCGCGCGTTGAACGGGCTAGCGAAGGAAAAGAGGGGCCGTGCGGAAATGGCGAGTGCGGAATGTCAATTTCGTGGCACGGACGGCAAGATGGGGTGAAGCTGGTTGCGATCAAGCGGGGCAAGCTACGCACCGCACGCGCACAAAGACCTGGATCGCCGAAGGGTCCGACATGATGGAAATGGGCGCGGTTTTGCGTGTTGTCGCGGGTCAAGGAAGAGGAAGAGCGGCAAGCAGGTGCGCACGCACGCACGCGGGTGCCGGATCAGAGGTGCGAAATGGGCCCTGCGTAAATGGTCGAGCGCTGAACGTTGAAGAGCGCGAGGCCAGCAGCAGCCAGGAGCGCACACAAGCGCAGCGTGGAAGTAATGAACGACGAGGAACGATGGCGGGCGGGCGCGGATGGGTGAGAGACGCGCCGCGCGCACGCCCAACGTCGTGCAGCCGCAGGTGGCGCGGCGTGGCGACGGGCGGGATCGCCCGAGTGAGGGACGTGAAGACGGGCAACAGCGGCGACGACGACAGCGACGTTTTCACCTGGGTGCGGGGCACTGCCAACGCACTGGCAAAGAGGTCGATTCTTCCCTTCGCTGGGACAGAATAGCCTTGACCACACTGCCGGTGCGGATGGCGATGAGCACGAATTCGCAGCACCTCGGTGCAGCGGAGGTACGGGTGCGCGTTGGCGCGAAGTAGTGCTGGCACTGGTATGTTGTTGAGTGCAGTTGCGAGATGCAGGTTGGGTTGGTGCTGGCTTCAAGAGAGTAGAGCAGCCACGGCTGATCCAAGGTTCAAAGTTGCTCGCGCTTGCATCGGCGTGCAGCTTGCCGCCGCGTTGCTGTTGTCGGCGGCGCTGGCAGGGCACGGCGGCGCGGTGAAGGGTGGCCGGGAGAGAAGGAACGCAACAACGGGGAATAGTCGTCGGCCATGACAGGCACCGAACAGACGCCCTCTCCGTGAGAACCACGGCTGGCAGGTGCTGAACTCGAAACGGCTCTCCAGGGCAGCGCGTCATCCAAACCCGATTTTTGGCCTCGCCAGACCCGACAACCGCCGATCACGCTGACTACGCACAACCATGTCCTCGTCGTCGGCGTCGTTGTCGTCCTATCCTGTTTTTCCTTGGCGCTTATGGCTTGTCGGAGGTGTGCACGACGGCCGGGCATCTTCAGCCGCGTGCACCTTGCCGCTCGGTGGCCAGAGCCGTGGCGGGTGGCCGCGAGTTTGCCCTGCCTCGATGGATGACGCCGCCCGATGGGCGCGCTGATCTCCCGGATCAGGAGAGGACGCTCGATGCCGACTCACGACGGCCCACCCCCGGGCAGCACGCGACGAGCGATCAGCGACCAGTCGCTTGTCGCGGAAATGGTTCAAGACACCCATAAAGCCAGCAATAAGTGTGAGCGGCCTGCTCAGTGTTACTCTTGCTCTCCTCAATGGATTTAGGAGTGTGAATACAAATGGTTTAGATAATTCTCATCGTCGCAGGGCCAGCTTCTTCATAAATGAGCAGTCGGATCCGTTTGGATCGGCAAACGGAGCGTGCAGCCGTCCCCTGGTGTCGCTCGACGAGGTCGGTATTGATCGCGAACGCGGGCACAAGAGCACGGTGGACGGCTCATCGACACAAGGAGATGCTGGTTGTCGAGCATGGCAACGGAAGTGGAGAGGCTGGCAATGTTAATGCGATCACAGGACCCGTAACCACGACAGCTACCGGCAGGAATCTGTTGTCAGGTGCTGGCACATCATCCCAACCGCGTCGTCGCCTGCATCTCTTCGTCTGCAATCCAGCGCAATCGCCATCTACAGCTCTCGAAACCAGTCGCAACTTGCCGCACAATGACGGGCCCTTCAGGAACAACAATCAACCCGTCGTACAACGCGCCCCGCGCTCCAGGGCCGCATCAACCAGGACCGTCGCTGCTCCGACCCGCTGGTCCCGGCGGCCGCCACGGCGCCCCTCCTGGTCCCGGGAGCCCCATGATGCACAACGCCCCCAGGATCCGCGCCGACGAAATGATGCACTTTACGCCATTGGGTGCCGGGTCCGAAGTTGGCCGCTCGTGCCATATTCTCAAGGTTCCATATCGTCGAATGTCTCCTTTTATTATTTTGGAGGGGTTGCAAAGCGCAATATATTCTGTCTTTGCTCGTCGGCATTTTTTTGCTTGCTCGCTGGTCAGGACGACGACTGATCAGTGTGGCCTCCCGCGGTTCTCGTTTATCACATTTTCGCGACCTACCCAACGGTCATGATCTGTGCAGTTCAAGGGCAAGACCATCATGGTGAGGTTCCTGTTTTTGTTTCATGCGTCCCGGGAATTGTCATCTTATTCAACCCCGTCGCTTTTAGCTGGACTGCGGTGCCCATCCGGCCTACAATGGACTTGGCGCCCTGCCGTTCTTTGACGAGATTGACCCCGAAACGGTCGACCTGGTCCTCATCACCCAGTACGCTGCCGTTTAATTCGTTTCTCGAATAGATCCGCGTCGACACTGATCCGATCACAATCACGTAGCTTCCACATTGATCATTGCGCGTCGCTGCCGTACCTCATGGAAAAGGTCAATCAATTCTCGACCGCCATCCGCGTTACGACGACAAATTCCAACCGCTCACCACGTCTCGCCTTGTCCACAGACTATGTTTAAGGGCCGCGTCTTCATGACGCACCCGACCAAGGCCATTTTCAAATGGATGATGTCCGACTACGTGCGCGTCTCGGCGTCGTCGGCCGACGACATGCCCTACGATGAGCACGACCTACAAAACGCCTACGACCGCATCGAGGCCATCGACTTCCACCAGGTCGTCGAGGTCGAAGGTGTGCGGTTCACGGCCTACAACGCCGGCCACGTGCTCGGCGCCGCTATGTTCCTGATCGAAGTCGCGGGCGTGCGCGTGCTCTATACGGGCGACTACTCACGTGAAGAAGACCGCCACTTGATGTCGGCCGAGCAGCCGCGCGACCAAGTGGACGTGCTCGTGTGCGAGTCGACCTACGGCGTGCAGAACCACACGCCGCGCGCCGAGCGCGAAGCGCTGTTCACGAGTCTCGTGCACCAGATCGTCTCGCGCGGTGGGCGGTGCCTGATCCCGATTTTCGCGCTCGGTCGTGCGCAGGAACTGCTGCTGATTCTCGAAGAGTACTGGGCCGAGCACCCAGAGCTGCAGCACGTACCCATCTACTACGCGTCGAATCTGGCGCGCAAGTGCATGGCTGTCTACGAGACCTATGTCAACATGATGAACCAGCGCATTCGCAAGCAGTTTGCGCAAAAGAACCCCTTCAAGTTCCAGCATGTGTCCTACCTGAAGAACATGGCCTCGTTTGACGATGTCGGGCCGTGCGTCATGATGGCGTCGCCCGCCATGCTGCAGTCGGGGCTCTCGCGCGAACTGCTCGAGCTGTGGTGTCCTGATCGCAAGAACGGGCTCATCATTCCGGGTTACGTCGTGGAAGGGACGCTCGGCAAGGTACTTTCGTTTGTTTTGTTGCGGTTGATCACTGTCTAACTTTTCAACTAACGATGCGGATCCCCCTTTGCCAGCACATTCTCTCGCAACCGACCGAAATAACCTCGTCGAGCGGGTCCAAGCTGCCGATGCGGTGCACGATCGACTACATATCCTTTTCCGCGCACGTGGATTTCGCGCAGAACCGCGAATTCATCGAGCTCATCAACCCGACGCACCTGATCCTCGTGCACGGCGAGACCAACATGATGACGCGGCTGCGCAATGCGCTGCAGTCGGTTTGGGGCGACCGCGAGGACGCGGCACGGATTTACTCGCCCAAGAACGCTGAGTCGGTTGCTTTGCACTTCAAGGGCGAAAAGTACGCCAAGGCGTTGGGCGAACTCGCAGCGACAATTGCCGATGCGCCCGTGCCGGGCCAGGTCGTGCAGGGGCTCGTGGTCGGCAAGGATTTCAACTACCATTTGGTGAGTGTGAATGAGTTGCGCGAGTTTACGGATTTGCGCGCGGCCGTCGTGCACCAGCGCCAGTATGTGCCGCTCGAGTCGGCCACGTGGGACTTGGTCGTCTGGCACCTCGAGCTCGTGTATCCGGAGTGGACTAAGGTGATCCCGGCCGTACCGGCGGCCGAGGAGGTCGAGCCCAAGGAGGGGTTCGAGCCGAGTGTCGCGAACGGTGCCGAGGCGACGAAGCCCACCAAGTCGGCTGAGGACGGCGAGTCGCCAGCTCGTGTGGCGACGCCAGACAAGTCGGACGCCGACTCGCCCGAGAAGTCGGCCAACGGTCCGACAACGCCAACGAAGCTCGAGTCGGACGACAAGCCGGCGACTCCAACCAAGGCCGAGTCTGGCGTCAAGTCGCCGAGTCCTGCCCCGGCGCCGGCCAAGACGGATTCGGTTGACAATCCAGCAAGCGGCACGGCGACGCCGGCCAAGCCCGCGTCGGTGGTCGTGTGCGACGTCGTGCGCGTCACCATGGCCGCCAATCGCCGCGAGTTGATTGTCGAGTGGGACGGGAACCCGGTCAACGACGTGCTCGCCGACTCGGTGCTCGCGGTGCTGCTGCACGTCGAGTCGTCGCCCGCGTCCGTCAAAAGTGCGTGATGTTGCGACTCTCCGCCGCTTTTTTCCTGGAGCTGACCTCACTTTGTCAAGTGACGACGCCCGCCCCGGGCAAGTGCGGCCACAACCACGCGCACCACCGGCACCACGACCACGGTCCCAAGGACGCCAAAATGGACGAGGCCGATTCTGAGAAGCCCGATGATGCGGCTCCGATGCAGGAAATGGCTGACCTCGAGCTCACGACGCCGTCGGCGCTCAAGCTGCAAGAGTTCCACGAGTTTGTCGACTTGGCCAACCAGGTCCGGTGCGACTTGATGGAGTACTTTACGCTCACGTACGACCAAGTCGAGGAGGACGAAAATGGGGTCATTATTGTCTCGCTGGACGGCATGGAGTGCAGGATCGATCCGTTGGAGTTGGTCCGTGATTTTCGAGTTTCTCTCTTTCTTTGAGTCTTTGCTGACGTTGGTGTCTTCACTCCTCGTAGACGATTGAGTGCGAGAACGACCTGTTCAAACAACGCATGCAGGACATTGTCGAGCGGATTGGCATGGTCTCGTCGGCAACATGGCTGGAAAAGTGGGTGGGCAAGCATGTATGAGCCATGATGGGCCCTTCAATTGCATTCTTGTTTGTCTCACGAAGCGTGCATTTGTGATGGACACCGACGGCGGTGTGAAGAAGCGGGATCCAAGCGAAACGGCAAGAACCAAAAACATCAAAAAAAATCCGACGACACACGTCACGGCACACTTCACGGCATCGTCTTAATCTTCCAGTGTTTGATGGCGCTGTCGTTGCCCGCCGACACGACGACATCCGCATCCACGAACGCCGCGGCCGTGGCAGCCTCGGTATGCGCGTTGCGAATAATCACGTGCTTCATGGGCCGCTCGACTGACCAAACAATCACCGACGTGTCGAGCGACGTCGACACGGCGTGCAATCCGTCGGCCGCCCAGCTGACGGACGTGACGCGCGCCGTATGGAACACCCACTGGTGCAGCTTGACCGCGCCGCCCGCGGCCACGTCGTAGACGTGGATCTTGGACCCGGCGTCGCCGACCGCCAGCAGCGACGCGTCCGGCGAGAACGCCAGGGCTGTCACGGCCGCACGCGCGTTCTCGCACGTCGCGACGGGACTGTCCCATGCGGCAACGACGCCGGACGCCGTGTCCACGTTGTAGACGCGCACGGTTTTGTCGGCCGCCACGGCCAGGAGCGACCGGTCGAACGAGGCGGCGACGACCGAGGCCTCGGGGACTTCGGCAATCGGCGCCACGGTGCCGTCGGCACCGACGAGGACCAGACCGTCGACGGTCGCAACGTACCGCGTGGGCGCGGCCGTCACGGCGACCGACGTGGGCTGCGCCGGGAGCTTGACCGTGGCCGAGTCGACGAAAGTCGCACCGGCAACGGCGCGCGACGTGTCGTCCATGGAAACTGTGAACACGTCAGCGACTTCGCGGTCACCCGACAACGCAAGCTGCGAGACCTGGTTCGTGTGCTCGGACGCGCCAGCGACGGGGACAGCACCCGTGCTCCAGTCCTCCTCGGACCACTTGCGCACGTTGCCGTCGTAGGACGCCGTGTAGAGGTTGCGCGACGTGGCGTCGTAGGCCATGGTCGTAATGTTCTTCGAGTGGCCGTGCACGATGCGCGAGACGGTGCCCGAGGCCTGATCGAGGTAATTGAACTGGCCGTTGAGCGACGCCGAGACAAGCCAGCTGCCCGCCCACAGGTTGCCCACCTGCTGGTGCTCGATGGGAGCGCCGCCGGCCGGGTCAATGTTCCAGGTCCTAGGTTGGGAGGAGGTGGAGAGTGAGTGGGGGCGATCGAACACAATGAAAGTAGTCACCATTGCGAAGAGAGCATCACGTACGTGACAACCTGCGACGTCTCCACATCCCAAAGCTTGACTGTCGCGTCAGCCGATGACGTGATGAACTGGCGCGAATCGGCCGACCACGCAAGCGCAAAGATACCGCCGGCATGCGCGTTCTCGGCCGTGATCTCCTTGACTTTGGTCCCCGTGGCCCCATCGTACAAGAAAATCTTGCCGTCGAGCGCGCCCGACGCAAAGTAGGCGCCCGACGGCGCGTACCGCACGGTCGAGACGAACCGCGAGTGGTCCGAGATCGAGTGCGTGAACTTGTAGGGCGTGCCGTGATAGAAATTGACGGTCATGTCGTCCGAGCACGTCACGGCGCGGAACGGGCGGTTGGGCCGGATCGAGACGGCATTGGCGACCTTGCTGTGGCCAATGATCTCGCCGACCGACGAGCCCGTGTCGAACAGAAATGCATGGCCAAACTTGTCGCGGCCGTCGCCGACGGCAATGATGCGCTTCGAGTCCGAGTCCCACGCGAGGTCGTTGATCCGGCCAGACAGGACAGGGAAATCGGACTTGAGAATCTGCTCGGGCTGAGTCGAGTCCCAGATGCGCACGTTGCCGCGCTCGTCTGGGGGGCATGGATGATCGGTGAGATCCGACGCGAAATACTTGCGATAGACGGAAACGGAGCAAACGCACCAGCCGAAGCAATGTAGTAGCCCGACGGCGAGTACCGCGCAACCGTCGTCGGGACCGAGTGGCCTGTGTACTCGGACGCGATCTCCGGTTTCTACAGACGCGTTTGGGGACATTCAGTCTCCTTGGTACGCGAATCTGCCGCCACGCGCAATCGTACCGCCAAGTCGCGAATCACCACGGAGCGGCCATTCGTGTAGAGGAACGTGTCGCCTTTGGGGGAGGCCGAGAGCTGTAGCGGCTGGCCACGCGTCGTCACGGGCAACGCGGGCCACAGCGCGACTAGAGCGTGAACACAGCAATCATTCAGTCCGTCATGCTCTGATCCGAGCCTGATCCTTACCCGTCAAAAGACGTACTGCGCTCGTAGTTGGGCTGGGCCACGGCAGCGGGGATCGGCATGTTCGCAATTGACCGTTTCTTTGACCAGAATCACAGGCTATGTCGAGTCGATCGTGGCATCGAAATGAGCATCATGGCCGCCAAATTGTCGAGCATCTTTGGACCAAACTGCCGGGCCGTGTCGCTGCTTCATCGCGTCGCTACGTCGGTTTTCTCCATAACGACGATTGTGGCGCTGGGTCCGGTCGATCCCGGCACGACGCGCGTCCATGCATGCTGGTCCTCGACCTGCTCGTGTTGCTGCAGGTGTAATTGTCGACCATACCGTTGCTGGCCGTTTGTGCTGATTCAAAGACGGAGAAGCGACTTGGGTCAGTGTCGAGCGTGGAGAAGCGTGTCGTGGCCCACCCAGCATTCGATAACCTGGTGGCTGCTGGCCCCCACCCCAAGCATAACCTGACCTCCTCTCATCCACCAAGTCTTGGCCTGCCTGCTGCGCACCTTGGCAAAACCGCGACGATATTGCCAACAATGGCCTCAGGGGCTCCTTTTGACAAAAGCAAAGCATACAGACACAGAAACCCCTCAATCCTCACGTCGCCGCTTCCCGCGCGCCGGCGGGTCGTCACGCTGCACCAACACGAGCGCCGCTGGCGGTTGCGTCGCGGCAAACACGCCCATCGCGCTATGTGGTGCGCCACCGACAGGATGGTCGAGCGAGACCGTCAACGCCCAGGGCTCGTCGCCGTCGTCGTCCTCGTCCACCTTGGTATACCCCTCGATCGGTGTGACCAGGTCGACAAATGCGGGCTTGGTCACCTTGGCCGCGGCCGAGACGGCACCGCCGTTCACGGTCGGCAAGGTAAGTTCCTCGACGAGATCAAACTCGTCCTCACGCTCCTCGTACTCAACATTGTCCTCGATTTCCTTGAAGTCGGGCGCAAACGCCGACCACCGGTCACGCGGCTTGGTGTTCCACACGTACATGGTGCCCTTTTGCGAGAGCGACACGCACACGGGAAGCACAGGGTGCCACTAAGTTGGGGTCACGCGAGCGCGTCAGTGGTTGGTCGCTGACCTGCCAATTCCCGCGCGCAAGCGAACGTACCGCAAATGCCAACAACGGCTCGGACGGCCCCTCGAGCAATTTGACGAGCGTACCCGTGGCCACATTCCACACGTTCAGTTCGTGCATGCGCCCCGCCGTCGCCCCAATCACAAACTCTTCGTTCCCGGCCCACGCCGAACTGCACCACGAGTTGCGGTTCACGAGATCCTGCAGCTTGAGCATCGGCACGCACTCGAACGGCGGCACCGGCACTTCCTCCCCACCATCCCCACGGGCCACCTGCGCGGCCACCCGTGCGCGGTCGGTCAGGTACCCGGCGACGTACGGCAAGTGGTAGGTGCGAATCGTCTTGTCGTTGACGGTCGCGGCGAGGTGCGACCCGGACCGCGCAAACGCAAAGTGGCGAATCGCGTGCGCGGCGAGCCGGTCCGTGAAGACGGGCGTGGTCACATCGGCGAGCGGGAGCACGTGCCAGTGACCCTTGGACGTGCCCGTGAAGATGTAGTGGCCCGTCGCGTCCCAGCAGGCAAGTACATCGACGTCGCGCGCCTGGTCACGGAATTCAGGTGGGATCGCGGCGGGCAGGGGGGTGGTGGTGCGCGTGCGCGTGTCGATCAGGACCGGTGGACTCGATTGCAGGCTCGCGACGAGGAGATGGCTGTGGCAACGGGTGGTCGCGGTCAGTCGGGAGGTTCAAACGCGACGAGCGCAATTGCATGCGCGAACCTCTTGAACGGGTGGATCGACACGTTGGTGACTGGCACATCGAAGTCAAACGTATGCACGGCTTCGCCAGTGCTCATGTCCCACACGATGCAGCGCCAATCCTGACCACCACTGACCAAGTAGCGCCCTGAACGCGACCAGCTAGAGGTCGTCGACATGGTCAAAAACCCAGAAGTGATCATGAAATGGTGCGTCGAGCGAGTGAAATGCACCTGAGCGACGTGACAGATGCAGCGTGGCCGTGCAGCAGGCGAAGCACCGACCACATGTCGACGTCCCACACAATCACAGCGCCGTTGGCCGCGGCACCGGCCAAGTGATTCCCACGGCGATTGAAGGCCAGAGCCACGACATTCGTATCGGGAATCGAAAAGTCGATCTGGGTCGGGTAGGCGTCGAGCCACGACTCTGGTCACAGCGTCGGGATCATTGGTGAGCTTGGTATCAAGGTTGTTGATGTCACACATCATTTCTGCTGCAGTTCGTCATTGTTCCGCTCGTCGAGGATGCGATTGCTGCAAGTACCGATGAGCGGGATGTTCATGGTGGGCCAGAATGGTGGGCCAGAATTCGGGTCGCAATTTTCGGCCAGCGGTATCAAGACGGAAAGCGGACACGGGCAAGGTCGACTTGGTGGTCAGGCGTTTGTCACGACCCTGTCTCGCATTCCGCAAATTGTCTCCCACTTACCTCCACCGCCACCAGACGGAACGCACCGCGACGCGAGGCCGCGCGGGCCGGCTACGGTTGGCGGGCTGACGCAACGCGACATGGGCCTAATGCTCGCCTCGCCGCCAACGGTGTCCCGGCCGTGCTTTAGTTCTCCGCTAATGGACAGGAACACGCTGTGCTTCATTCTTGGCCGACATCGCCGAGATGCCGATTGACGCGTCAACCTCCTCCGTAATCATCAGAATCAAAGACATTGGCGTTGTTGACAACCGAAGGCAAACTCGGCCGCCCCGTACAGCAACAGCACCACAGGCAATCATCCCTCTCCTGAACAGCAACAGCACCACAGGCAATCATCCCTCTCCTGCACCTCGACTCCACCATTTGTCGAGCATCTTCAACGTGCAAGCCAAGCCCGTCCAGCTGCAAAGTGACAGTGACCACAACCACCACCGATGATACCCCCAGTATCCACCAGAACCGCCGCATTCCGTGTCACGATGGTGGCACCAGCACCAGCACCAGCCAGCCTGACCCCGCGCAACAATGGCAGCTCGCCGCCGCTCCAAGATGCCAAGCTCGACGAGCTCCTCCCGCCCAGCGCTCCGGAGTTGTGGGCTGCACTCGGCGTGTCCATTGCGCTGCTCCCCATCTCGGCCGTCTGGCTCGTGCGGTCGGCTCGGTTCTGTTCGCAGCACCGGCACACGTTCAGTATCCTGGCGCTATCTATATGGTCGGTCATGGCGCTAGCCAACATTTCCGTGATTGCCATGGCCGCGGGTTACTTTGCGCCGTCGTGCACCAAGCCCTATGCGCACCGGCTCCCGCATCTACGCGACGACTGTGCGATCGTGGCCGTCTCGGGCGTCGTCAACGACCTGGCCGATAACATCAGTTCCGCGCTCATGGTCACGCTCTCGGCCGCGCGATTCCGAGCCGCGTTTGCCTCGCTCGCAACGACGCAGCAGCTCGTGTCGCGCAGTTTGCTAGTCGTGGCCGCCACAACCTGCGCGGTGCGGCTCGCAGCCGAAATTCTCGTGGTCGCAGTGGACCTCCTCCCGCGGGACCTGTTCCACAGCGAGCTGAAGGATGTTACCGTACAATTCAACGATTTGACCTCGGTCGCCGCTTTTGTCATGTACGGTGTGCTCGACACGACCATCATGGTCCTTGGCCTGCGGCTCGTGCACCAAGTGCACAAGGACGTGAACGTGGCCATGTCGCTCGGGTCCGTCTCGAACGTGTTACGTCCAGCACCGTCCGCTGTCCTTCCCGGCGCGCCGTCGGCGGTCTTGCGCGGATCCCCCTCGGCTGCGGTCGAACCATTGGCTGTTGCCGACCCGGTGGCAACACGACCACTGACGTTCGGCAAGACTGACTCGGTCGCGATCACCCCCGCGGCGAGTAACCTGACGCTCGCGCTAGCGCGCAGCTCGCACGCGCTCGCCCCCTCCCATGCGACAACGGGACGTCTGCCGCCGCCGACGACGATGCGCGTGGCCGCGGCACTCACGTCTCTCCTGTCCACGCGCCGCGTCGTGCCCGCCGAAACCGCCCCACGCACAGGCCTGCGCCGGCGCGAGACGACGGCCGCGCGACGGCGTACCGCGCGCATGTCGTTCAAGCGCGACCTACACCTCTTGGGTGCGTGTATGACGGCATGTATTGCGATTACGTTGACGTGGGCCGCGGTCGCCATGAACCCGCCGTATTCGGAATGGCCCGTGGTACTGCAGTACGCGGTCAGTTCCGGGCTGATCAAGGTGTATGCGGCGCTGAACATGCACTGCGTGGTGCGGCTCAAGCGCGTGATGCGCGCGCACCATGCAAAGACGTCAAGCGGTGCGGTGTCGACGGGGGAGGGCGGTGGGGTCGCGTGGGGGAGCGAAGGGGTGGCGGCGCTCGTGGGCGGAGAAGCGACGGTACAATGGTTAGATTCACTGGGTTGAGTGGGGAGGGCTCGACTGACGATGATTCGTGTGTTTAGTTGGCGGCCAAGGCGGGGGTGTTGTCCGAGTGGTCCCCGACGCGTGGAAGTGCACTGACCATGGCGCCGACGGCGACGGCGCGAATTGCCAGCACACACGAACTGGTCACGTCGCCGATCAAGAGCCCACATAGTCCGCCGGCCGCCTCGCTTGGGAGTCTCGCTGACGGGATCAGTACGGGACACGGCACGCTGACGCCCATGATCGTTGGTCCGACTGCAGTCGATCCAGTCGCCGAGGGCAAGGAAGGCGAGGCCGAGGTGGAGAGTGGGGAGAGCAGAGGCGCCGAAGAGGTTGCGAGCTCGGACGAGCTGCAAGCTCAAAGAGGCCGCCAAGGAGCTGACGGGGTCGGGGTGGATGCGGCGAAATGAACCAACCATACACTAGTAATGGATGACGGCGGACGACAGGTCGTGACAACTTGCTGATACAAAACTAGATTCTTGCATTCCACGCACGCGAGAGAGCAGGGAGCATAAGCGTTCCCTGCCCCATGCATATTGCACAACCCGTCCATCCACTTCAGGCCTCGTTGCTCTCACGCCGGTCCTGCTCAATGACCTCCTTGACCCCCGGCTTCCCACGGGTCGAGTACATGTTCTCGACCTTGGCGACCACCTCCTCGGTCGACGGCCGCACCGCCGCCACCGGGACCGCCGCGTCCGCACTCCCGCCGGGCAAGAACGACTTGAGCGCCGACGGCACGGCGTTGCGCGCCTCGGTCTTGAAGTCCTGCTGCATCTTGCGCGCCTGCTGCTGCAGGTCGGTGACGCGGTCGCGCACCATCGACACGGACATTTCCGTGTGCTGCACGGCCGTTTCAATCGACTGCTGCGCCTCGGGCGGCAGGTTGTTGAAGACAAGGTTGTAGGCGTTGGTCGTTGTGTAGGGCAGGAAGTAGGTCGAGGCCGCGATCAGGAAGGCCGGCGGGGCAATTGCGCGGATCAGGATGTTGCCTATTCGGATGGCGACGGTGAGCAACCGTGGCCGGGGCGGGGTGGAGAAGACAGTGACGGCGAAGGAGCGTACGGTTGCGGACCAGGAACGAGCCGGTGAAGGCGGCCACGACAACGTAGAGCGATGCGGGCATCAGGCGCTCGTCGGGCGACTTGACGCTCTGGACAGCGTCTGGAGGGGGGAATGGAGCGATCAGGCACCGCGCGATCCTTGCGCGGGGCTGGCATCAATGGGTCCCCGTACCCGTGAACCTGTTCTCAACAGAGATCCAGCCACTGACGAGCGACTGCAGCGAGTCCTAGTTGATGGACAGCGGCCGTACGGCCACCGCGTCGGTGAGGATCGGCATCGATGCATCTAAACGTCTTGACCACCGCGGTCACCTGCTTTATGGCCGGCACTCTCGCAATACCTTGGTCCCGGCAAACGCATCGCGCAGCGCGTAGCGCGTCTCGCGCACGGTGAGCTCGACAGCGTTGGCGGGCACGTGCACGACCTCGTATTCGGGCTCCGGTGCGTCGTAGATGGGCAGCTTGGTGCGCGGCACCGTCGCAGCGGCCGCATCCATGTGCGCAACGGCAAAGAAGGGTGCGGGCGCGGCCGGCGAGCCGGGCGTCGAGTTGACGTAGAGCGCCGCAGCGGCCGTGGCGGCAGCAGCCGGCGCGGCGAGGCGACGGACGGCGAACAGCGCAGACATGGTGGTCGAGTCCGTTTGCAGGCAGTGCGGCGGGCACCGGGCGGACAGCAGCTCGTCGTTTGCGGCGGCGCGGAAATCCACGGCGACGGTGAGGTGGAGATGGTGGTGCCGATGTTGCGTTTGGCAAGAGGACGTGACCGTGCCGTCACGACGATCGCTGGGCGTTCACGAGGGCCGGCCGCCGTTTTCTCCGTGCTCCATGCTCCATCCACCTCACGCGAAAGCAATCTCGCTCGGCTCGCACTCTACACAGCCCTTGCCGGCTTCTCCAAGAGCGCTTTCATCTGCGCCAGCACGCGCGCTCCAAAAACCACGCAGCTCAAGGCGACCGCCCGAAACGCGTTCATCTGGCCCTGCGCGCTCACGGTTTGCACGCTCCACGACCATGTCGAGCTCGCGCTCCCGCGACGGGTTCCGGCTCGTGCCGGTGCGCGTCCACGACGACGACCACGATCATGGCCACGACGCGCGCGACCTGTCCACCGACCCAAGCTCGTGGTTCTCGTCGTCTTCCGCGCCAACCGCGCCGCGTTACGCGCCGCTCTCTGACCACAATGTGACCACAATTTGGTCGGCCGACGATCATGATCCCGCACTCGACGCGATCCCCACCTTTCCCATCGACGACGCGAAAACCAGCGCAGCCCGACCCGTGCTCTCATCTCACGGCGACGACGATGACGACGACGACTCCACGGCCGCGCCGCACCGCCGCTACGACCAGTTCAGCACGCTTGACTGGATGCACCACGTTGTGCGCGAACGAGCTCGACGTGCACGTCGCGCGCACGCGCGCCGTGTCCAGGCGTGGCGCAGAGCCGGGACGGTCGGTCCATCGCACTGGCTGCAGCGGCGCGGGTCGGCCGACCTGATGGGGGCAGGGCCCCTGCCAGGTGGCGGCGTCCCGGGTTACGACGCGTCCGACGTCTGGGACGACATGCAAGCATGGGGTGCCGTGACCGTGACGGGTATCCTGGTCGGCTGCGTTGCTGCGTGGCTCGGCGTTACGCTCGAGTGGGCCAGTGACCTCAAGACGGGCTTCTGCAAGCCCTATCCGTACCTGAACCAGAAAAAGTGCTGCTGGCAAAATTGGGACGCGGGTATGTGATCCTGCTCTTGCTGCCGTGGGCGTTTGGGGTCTTGGTTTGCTGGTTTTATCATCCAGGCGCCCCATCTCACCTCACCAAACGTGGCCGTGGTTGATCATTGCAGATGGCACGTGCGACGACTGGCACGAGTGGAGCTATTTCTTTCTCGGCCTGCACTCGTTCTTCCCCATCAACTTTGTCTTCTACATTGCATGGGCCGTCCGTATCCTGTGTATCCCGACCCAACCCGCGCACCTCTGCACCGCAGCCTGATCCACGCCTTCCCCCCGCTAGTAGGTTCTGTTCGCCGCGGCCTCGGCCTTTCTCGTGATCAACTTTGCTCCGGAACACGGTCCGGGCAGCGGGATTCCGCAAATCAAGACGATGCTCGGTGGGTTCATGATGCCGGGCGTCTTGTCGCTACAGACGGGGCTCACCAAGTGTATGGGCCTGATCCTGTCGGTCGCAAGCGGTCTGTCGATTGGGAACAAGGCGCCGCTCGTGCACATTGCCGCATGCATTGGCCGACTCGTCTCGCGTATGTTCCCGCGGTACCGCGACGACCATGCGGGCGCAACGTATCTGTTGTCGTGTGCCGCATCGGCGGGGATCGCGGTTGCGTTTGGCAGGTGCGTGATGACGTTTTATCTTGGACCTCGAATGAACCGACAAACTAATTGTGGTCCATAAATAGTCCGATTGGCGGGATTCTCTACGCGCTCGAGGAAGTCGCCACCTTCTTCCCGCTACCCGTCATGGGCATGTCTTTTTTTTGCTGCCTGGTCGCGACCTTGACGCTGCAGGCGTTTGACCCGTTCAAGACGGGCACTATGGTCGCGTTCCAAGTCACGCACAACCGTGAGTGGCACTTGTTTGAACTCGTCCCGTTCGTGCTGGTCGCCGTCGTTGGGGTACGTCGCGATGTCGCGATTGAAAAATGTTTGGAATGTCAAACTGATAACTTTTTTTGCACAGGGACTCCTTGGCGCGGCATTCAACAAGTGGTTTGTTCGGATTCAGCTCGGGCGGCAGCAATCCATGTTTTGCCGCAACCACCCGATCCAAGAGGCTGCGCTCCTTGCGCTCGTCACGGCCGGTTTCTCGTACCTGACGAGCTTTTCTCGATACCCGATGCTCTCGCTGCTTGGCGGGCTGTTTCGCGAATGTAAGGAAGAGAATTACCATGGCATGTGCAAGTGCGTTGATTCCATTCTCAGGCCCATTTCGTACCGGTGCTACTCACTCACTCATTCTCTCGCCATTAGCTCGGATTCGCTCGTCTGGACGTGTATTTTGCTTCTCTACACGGTCGTCATTCGGTTTACCACGTCGGTCGTCACGTACGGCAGCCAACTGCCTGCGGGCATGTTTGTACCCGCCATGGCCATCGGTGCGGCGGGCGGCCGCATTCTCGGGATTATGGTGAGCGAAGTGCAGAGGTACGCTCAGTCCTACGTGGGGAGGGCTTGAGCCGCATGCGCATTGCTGACCTACCTCTGCTGTCTAGTAACTTCCCGGAATGGCCCGTCTTTGCATCGTGCCAGTTTGCCGATCGCGTGTGCGTGACGCCGGGCAGTTACGCGCTCCTCGGTGCGGCGGCCGCGTTGACGGGCGTGACGGTACGCTGAAATGCATGCCGTGAACTGCATGGGCATACCGCTGACCCGTTTTCGATTCCTACCGACAGCGCATGACTATCAGCATCGTCGTGATCCTCTTTGAGCTCACGGGCGCGCTCAACTTTGTCCTGCCCACGATTCTCGTCGTCGTCGTGGCCAAGTTTGTCGCCGACCTTGTCGGCGGCCGCGACGGGCTGGCAAACCTGACGATTCAGTTGCGCGGGTACCCGTTTCTCGACCCAAAGGACGCGGACCGCGCCGATCCGGTCGTGCCGTTCCCGCTGGGTCATGTCATGACGCCTGCCGAAAACTTGGTCGTCCTGCATAATGGCATGGCTGTCGCGCAGGTGCGCGCAGCGCTCGACCGGATGCCCGTCGGCACGTTCCCGATTGTCGACGATCCAGTGCGGATGGGGTTGGAAGGGTGTATTACGCGGCAGGATCTCGAGTATGCGCTAGGTACGTTCTTGGCTTGCGTGATCTCGATTCCTACAATGCCATGCGACCATTTACTCACAGTTGCACTCCACGGCAGCCACGTCGACTACCGCGGCAAGGTACCCGAACGCGCCCGTCTACTTTGTCTCGCCCGTACCCGCAACCCCCGGGCACGCGTCCAGTGAAAAGACGCGACTTGGCACCGCGGGCGCATCGTCCTCATCCTCATCTGCTACCGCGCACGCCGCAACGCGTCTCGCGACACCCGAAACCTCGACTTGGTTCCTACCGTCCCCCACCGGCGCCTCCGCCGCGCCCGCATCCGCCTCCTCCTCTTCCACCGCGTCGCCTGTCATCTACGTCGACGTGCGCGCCTTCACCGACGCGACCCCTCTCGCTCTCCCCCCTACCGCCCCCGCTGCCCTCGCGCACCAACTCTTCTGCAAACTCGGTCTGCGGTACGTTTACGTGAAACACGCCGGCCGGCTGTGCGGGCTCGTCACCAAGAAAGACATGGTCCGTGCCGCGCACGCCGCACAGGGCACCGCTGCGGCTCTGCAGCGCGAACGGGACCAAGCTCCGGTCCTCGACCCATTGATTGAACCGCGGGTCCGACAATTGGCTGCGGTCATGGGCCGCGCGTCGGCGGCGGTCTCGCGCGCGGCGAGTCGAGCGCCGACGAGTTTGGCGCGCAGGGCGGCGGAATGGTCACCGCGCGTGCGCAGGATGGATTCGGTCGAGCAGGATGATTTAGGGGATGAGTTTATGGTGCCGTTGAGGCAGGTCGGATCGCCGGTGGGGAGTGACAACTGGGGGGGTGGGTCCGTGACGGAGTCGCCGAATTTGGGCGTGTTCAGGTCGTTGTTGGGCGGGAGCGGGAATGCGCGCGGGTGAGTGGAGGAGAGGGAGCGGATGAGAGGGAGTTGGATTGGATAGGTTGGTTATTGGTTACCACCGAATATAAACATCATCACTGCGCCAGTTGCGGGTCAAGGATCGCCAAGATTAGTGCGTACCATGAGTCTCCACGGTATATTGGTGATCAACCGGCCGAGAACGAAAAGGAAACTAAAACGGTTGTGCCGTGAGACCAGCCTCCCTTTGTTCTGTGCTCTCCACCCTCCCATTCACAATTGCAGTCCCACCCTCTCCAACAACGCGTCGTCGTCGGGATCACTTCGTGGTTTTGCACGCCCATTCCATCCCCTCTTGGACACCAGTGCCAGCAACTGCCGAGCAGGCCTGGATCTGCCAGGCGCGGTCGCGCAACGTGTTGAGTCCGAGCGCGGTCGCGACGGCGTCGGCTGGTAGCGCGTCGGGCACGTCCTGCTTGTTGGCAAAGACGAGCACGGGTACCTTGGCGAGCTTGGGTTCAGCCAGAAGCTGGTTGAACTCGACGCCTCTACCACCGAGCCGAGCGACCTTTGAGCTTCACGAGCTCGCAATCTCGAATCCACGGAAATCAGGTCAAAAAACGTACGCCTCGTCCAATCGATCCTTATCGGTCGCGTCGACGACAAAAATCAACACGTCCGTGTTCTCAAAGTAATTGCGCCAGTAGGGCCGAATCGCGGCTTGCCCGCCAATGTCCCAGACATGCAGCTTGACGCCATTGGCCTGCACGGCCTTGACGTTGAATCCGGTCGTGGGCGTCACGTCGGCATAGTCTTCGCCATTGACGCGTTTCAGGAGCGTCGTCTTGCCGGCGTGGTCGAGGCCGAGCAGGAGCAGGCGCACTTCGCGGTCGGCGCGGCGCAGGCGGCGGAGCAGGTCGAGCAGGCCCTGCATGGTAGGTGGTGTTGGTGCTTGCTGTCAGCTGGCGGGTTCGCGCGGATGGAGGAGCGCGTGGTGCTGAGTGGGGGATACCATGGCGGATCTCGTTGAAGTCGGGCGGCGAGCAGGCGGAATGCGGCAAGTGCTGTCTCTCGGCGCGTGGTAGGTCGGCGTGCGTGCAGCGTCGTCGGCAGCGTGCCGCTTGGGCGGTGCGCCGCGCGCGGGGTCGTTCGCGGTCGCCGGTGCGGAGCGTCGGCCGCGGTTGACTGGTTGACTGCGATCGGGCAGAGGGACAGGGCAGGACGCGGTCACGTCGCATCACGCGAGACGCGCCGAGCCTTGGCGTGTTTCTGGGCGGGTCTGCCTTGTCGAAGCGGCCGGCCACGCAGCTCCGTCGGGGACCGACTTGGGCGCGTGGCCGCCGTCGATCTTCCTTGAACGATCCGCCGCTCCGCCCTGCCGTGCAGGTCAGCATATCCCGCCGGGCCGCGCGCACCGCCGCCGCTGCGATCCACGTCTGTCGAGCAAGCGACCGCCCGCCAAACGGCCACACCACGCCCCTCTCTCTCTCCCAAGCCGAGCAACCACGACGCCGCCCTTGGACCACCTGCGAACCACCTGCGACCCACCTGCACCAGCTCCAACCAACCACCATGGCCGAACCCGCGTCGTCGGCCGCCTCGTCGTCCTCGTCGCTGCCCTCGGCCGCGTCGGCGCTGGGCGCCACCACCGCCGACACGGTCCACGCGCCGGGCCACCTCGGCAACCTGTCAGCCGCGCAGACCTCGGCGCTCGCCGCACTCTGGCTCCGCGTGCTCGACCGCGTCTCGCAGCCGCCCGAGACGCCGATCCCGCCCTCGTCCTCCAAGGACTTTGCCGCCACGTCGGCCGACTCTGGCAAAAAGGACAAGAAGAAATCGAACCCGTCGTCCAAGACGGCGACCCCAACGGCGTCCACGTCGAACGCGCCCATTTGCACGGCCGCCGACCTGCGCGCCGAGCTGTGGCTCGCGGCGCAGGACCACCACGTCGACGCATTCCTGCTGCGGTTTTTGCGCGCACGTAAATTCGATGTGCCCGCGGCCGAGGCCATGCTCGTCGACGCGCTCCGGTGGCGCGTGCTCAACAACGCGCAGGGCGTGCTCGAGCACGGCGACGCGCTCGTGGAAGCGAACCAGTTTTCGTCAGGCAAGTGTTTCTGGTACCAGACGGACATGCAGGGCCGCCCCATTATTTACATCAACGTCAAGGCGCACGAGCGCGGCGCCAATTCGCTCGAGCAGCTCGAACGGCATACCGTGTACAGTTACGTGCCTTTTCTGTTCTGTTCGCACCAGGTCCATTGGAGCGGACAGGACTGACCGAGTCTGCTTTCTGAACAGTGATGGAAACGACGCGCCTGCTCCTGACCCCCGGGTCCGCCGAGACCGTGACGATCGTCTTCAACATGACGGGCTTTTCCATGGCCAATGCTGACCTCGACATGGTCAAGTTCCTCGTGAACTGCCTGCAAAACTACTACCCGGAATCGCTCGGCGCTTGTCTCGTCGTCAACGCCCCCTGGCTCTTCCACGGCATCTGGAAACTGATCAAGCCCTGGCTCGACCCGGTCGTACAGGCGAAAGTCGCCTTTATCAAGCCGGTGGAACTCACCACCTGGATCGACCCGCAGCGCACGCCGTCGTTCATTGACGGAAAGGACCCCTACGCGTTCGCCTACTGGCCGCCGTCGGCCTCGGAAATCGCCGATCACGCCAAGCGGCTCGCCGAGCACGACACGATCGCGCGGATGCGGCAGGCCGTGATTGATGCGGCGGCCGATATCGAGCGCGCGACACGCACCTGGGCGCGGGCCTACTTGAAGGAAGTGCCGCACCCGGCCGCGCCGGCCACGACGAACCTCGATGAGGAGGTGGACATGAATTCGGCCCGTGCTGAGATTGAAAAGGCGCGGTTGGCTGTCGCGGGGGGTGTCGCCGAAGTCACGCCGCTCGCCCGCGCGTGGCGCGAGTTTGATGACTTTGTGCGGTTCCCGTCGCAGCTGCATCGGGCGGGCGTGATTGTCAAGGGGTCGCACAAGGTGGATTGGACCAAGGCGCCCACGCCCGAGATGGTCAAGAAGGCCACGGCGTAAAGTGGGTTTGGATGGAGAGGGCGCGGGTAGGTAAGGACCGCGCGGATTTAGGTTGGGGGGAGGGCGGGCGTGTGTCGTCGCCTCGCGCGCGCCAAGGGGCCGTCGTTTTGTGATCGTGGCGATGATGATGATGATGATGCCGATCTTGTGCTCAACTTTGAATAAACATGAAGTCGTTCACCCAGATCTCTCTCTCCCCATTCACGATCGATCGTGACAATGACCTACATTGCATTCAGCTCGTGCCAATGACCCCACTCTCACCCTACCAGCGAGACTACCACGCCCCCTAGACCCACCCAACAGTCCCCACCTCATCACCTCATCGACACCCCACTTCACGACGACGGTTTGTCGTGTAACTTATCCTGCAACGTCTTGTCGTGCAGCGTGCGCTGGCTCTCCTTGACGTCGACGCCCAACCGCGGCACCGACCCCAGCGTCACTTTCACGGCCGGGACACTCGCACGGCGCGTATCCCCCGTCTTGGCGACCAAACCCGTCATCGACCCGGCTACGACCGTGCCCGACGCGCGCCGGCCCACCCCGCTCGTCGCACTCCCACCGGTCGTCGCCGTCCCCACCGCACCGGCCGTCGTCGTCCCCACCGCACCGGACACGGACCCGGACCCGCCGCCAGAGGTCGTGTCGGACGTGGACGAGGCGGCGCGGATCGAATACGTCGCGTTGAGCGAAATGAAGGAGAGCAGGACTTGTTCGGTGAAGCTCGCGGCCTATGCGGGAGGACTGCGTCAGTACGCGTTCCCGTTGTGCGATGCGAGAGAAGGAGCACGCGTACCATGATCCCCGGGTTGGCCATATCCATGAGCAGCGTGACGATCGTGATGGTCAACAGCGCCAGCTCGTACCCAAAGAAAATGCGCGCATTGTAGTACTGCGCGATCGCGGCAAACCGCTTGAGCATGATCGCGTTGGCGCCGGCGCCGACCGCGAATTGCAGGTCTGTGAAGACAGCCGGGATCGCGTACCACAGAACACACATGGTGTTGGTGATGCGGTACCTATACAGAGCGCGCAAACGCGGTGCGACGCGACGTGGACGCGACCGCCGGTCAGTTCAAAGGTCGAGACGCGGAAGAGAGCGCAAGTGCGCGCGCGTAACGTACCCGTATTGGAACAGCGGCAACGTAAACACGCGCCACGACCCGAACCCGCCAATGGCCTGCGCGGCCAGCAGGCACCCGATCGAGATCGTGCTCATGAGCACGTAGACGGCCGTGTAGTACGACTACGTGGGACCAGTGATCGCGCCGCGGTGGCCAAGAGCCGGTCAGTTTTTATACGACATCGCTGCGGTGCGAGCCGACCTCGTGCACGCGCGTCGGTACGTACCGCGTACCCGCGAATCGCCATGCCTTTGGCCCCGAGCATCGCCGTGGTCCGCAAAAACGTCATGTGTGCCGTGACTGTTGAGTGCACGCGCTTCAAGACTGCAAGCGACAGGACCAGCCCGGTCGTCCCTGGGCTGCCCGTAGCCATGGAAATCCCGAACCCGAGCATAATCGCGTCGCACAGGAGTGACACGACGGCCGAGGCCACAATCGCGCGTTGGATCGGGCGCGCGCGGTAGCTCACCAAGACGCAGTTCAGAGTGTTGGATCCGACCAAGAACGAGGCCGGCGCGCAGATCGACGGGCATAGCTGGTTGAGCGCGGCGAGCGCGTCGATGCCGGGCGCGGCCATCGTGAATGACGAGGGTGGTAGAGGAAGGAAGGTTGGTGGTGGAGGGGAAACGGTGAGGGCGGGCGTGGATCGGATGACGGGGGGATGAGGAGGTGCGCGTGTTCGTGGACGTGGTGGGGCGTGAAGAGGGTGCGGCGATGAGCGGCGAAGGAGTGGAGGGCGGCGCCACGGAGAGGGGCGATGGTTGCGGAGCCGCGATGCACGACGGAGAGAGAACGGCGATGCGAGGTGGAAAGAGGGACGCCCGGGGGCTGCGCACACCAAGGCGCTCCTGGATCGGGTCCCGCGAGATGCGCTGGCCGTGTTGCTGGCGTGGGCACCAGCTGTGAACTGGCGCAACAAGCATTTCTGACTCTTGCTGACGCGGCTCATTGGGAGGCAGCTCTCACGCGAGATGCTGGTGCGCGGTGAGCCGGTGGGTTGGCTGTCAAGGCGGGAGACGTGCTTTCACCACAGTAAGGACATGCCTCGCTCCCACGACGACCCTGATATCACCGTGCTCATCATTTTTTGGTCAAGCGCCGAAATGGATTGAAAACGAAGGACGCAGCGCAAGCTGAAATCTATATCCAAAGCAAAAACATGCAGCACAAGGCAATTACGCGCAACCTCACTCTCAAATCTTGCCCATGGCCTTTCACACCAATCACGAAATCGGCCCGCGCGCCCTGGGCTTGCCCGCGCCCTGGAACACGATCTGCGGGTCCTTGCCCTTCTCCTTCTCTTGCGCGGCCCATTGGTCATTCAGGGCCAAGAAAATATCCTCGAGCGTGACCATGCCGAGCCCAATCGCGGCACACCGCAACTCGTGCGTCTCGTTAATCTCGTCCCACTTGCCGAAAAACGCCGTGAACCGCGCATCCAAATCATCGTTTGCCAGATCCGGCACGACAAACGTGGCCGACGTAAACGACTCGCTGTCGAGCGTGACGCCCGGGAACCACTGGTCGAGCACGCTCAGCACGCGCTGCGCATCAAACGCGCCGGACGCCAATGCGCGCTCGTCCTTTTCGACCGTCAAGTGGTAACCCGCACCAAACCGTTTCTTGAGAAACAGCGACGTGCCGAGCGCGCGCAATTGGCCCTTGGAAATCACGGCAATCCTGTCGGCGAGCGCATCAGCCTCTTCGAGCGAGTGACTTGTCAACAGCACCGTCGAGTGCATGCGCGCGTCGTGAATCAGTTGCCAGACCTGCTGTCGTGTATACACGTCCATACCCGTCGTCGGCTCGTCGAGGATCGTGAGCGCCGGCGCGCCGAGCAGGGCCATGGCCACGGACAACTTGCGCTTCATCCCGCCCGACAGCGGGGCGACGCGGTCGTGCGCGCGCGCGCCGAGGTAGACGTCGTGCAACAGGTGCATCAGGTAGGCGTCGAGGTCGGTGCAGGGCGCGCCGTCGCGCGAAACGACTTGGACGCCCTTGATCGCTGCAAAGACTTGCAGGTGCTCCATGCTCGTGAGCGTCGGCCACAGCAGGTCGTATTGCGGGCACAGGCCGATTTGACGCTGGATGCGGCGCAGGGACGCGCCGGTGAGCGGGGTGCCGAGGACGGCAATGCGGCCGCCGTCGGACTTGAGCAGGCCCGTAACGGTCGAAATGAACGTGGTCTTGCCGCACCCGTTGTGGCCTAATTGATGGGTGGAGAAGGTCGTGGTTAGCGCATATTCAACTCTGCCACTTCGAGAGCCGAGCCAAGACGTGTTGACGTACCCAAAAACGCAAGCACCTCGCCGCGGCGCACGTTCAGCGACAGATGGTTCACGGCAAGCTTGGTCGCACTCACGCCGTTGAACGTGTACGGGAACTGCTTGACGACATCGTCGGCAATAATCGCGAGCTGTTCCGGGCGCTCGTTCTCCTCCGGGTGGTCGTCATCAATCAAGTCGTCGACGGGCAGCGGCACACGGTGCGGGACACTGGCCAAGATCGATGGCGTGCTCTTCAGCACGTCCTCGGACGGCACGTCCGTATCGGGCGCCCAATACGCGCGCTGCACCGGGAACGTCCATGGCCACGGCTGCCCAAGCTCGCCGGGGAAAATCTTGTCGAGATACCACGCAAAAGCGAGGTAGAGCAGGGCCGAGCCGACCATGAACCCAATCAGTTTAGGGATTTCAGTGCCTGCGAGCGTCGACCAAGTCGTGTGCAGCAATGCCGTCTCGCGCTGCGCAAACAGGTTGATGATGCGCGCGAGATTGATGGGCGGGACCAAAAGGTATAGGAACGGCTCGGCCACATGGTAGATGCCCGTGCGCTCAGAAAAGGGCCCGTCAAAGACGAACAGCAAACCGAGGCCGTAGAACAGGAGCGACGCAATCATCATGAGCTGCGAGACGGTCTCGGCCTGCTTGGGGTCGCCCAAAAACACGACAGCGGTCAGACCCATGGCAATCGCGCAGAACAGGAACAGGACGAGCGTGACGACCAGGACCGACGAGTTGGTGAGCGAGAAAAGGTTGGCGAGTGCTGAAATGAGCGCAACGAGCAACATGGTCGGCAAGTCCGAGATCACATGCGTCAGGAACGTGGCCAGCTGGTAGGTCATCGGATCGAGCCCCATCACTGTCATGGTCGCCTTGATCTTGGCCTTTTTCTCGGACGCGACCGCGAGCATGACGTTGCGCCAGATTGGCTGCAGCATAAAGCAAAAGTAGAATGCGAACATGGACGCCATGGTTGTCGCGCGCGGCTCAAGCGTGTTCACGTACGAGACTTCGTCATTGGCCGCGTCGCCGTTGGAGTTGGGTCGGAACGGCGCGCCGAGCGGCGGCAGCGCAAACTGCAGCCGTCGCGCGTTGATAATGGCTCGCTCGACGTAGATTTGCGTAGTCAGGTACCGCGACCCGACCAGGCCGTTGGGTAGACTCGAGTAGTTGGTCAAAATTGTGTACGAGACGACTGGCATCGTGGGCGCGTTGGCGAGCGGGAACGTGACATTGTTGGGGTCGCTGTACGGCCGGAACGCGGCTGGGCCCGTCGCGGCAGCGGCATCAGCGTCAAACTGGACGGCAGCGACGATCGAGGCCGGGTTCCCGCGGAACGCGTCGAAAATGGCGTCGCGCGACGGGTAGTGCCGAATAATCGGTGCCGAGGGCTCGGACGCGCGGATCAGGCTCGTGAGCTGCGTGGCAATCGCATCAATCGGCGTCGAGTTGGTGTATGCGAGGTGCACGCAGCTTGCCGGGTTGCCCGTGTCGACAGTGCACGGCGCATCGACCGTCAGTCGCGGGAACGAGTTGGTAGTCGGGCTGCGCTGCTTGGTAGTAGTGGCCAAGGTCAGCGCAATGAGAATGGCCAGCATGTAGCACGGCACGAGCCATGACATGATCCATGGCACCGGATCGCGCCAACGCAGCTTCATCGACTTGGTGCATAGCGCAACGAGCTGCCGCCAACGCGAAGGGCGCGTCGCGACTTGGTAGACGACGTGAGCAGTTCGGCGCGGGCCGCCCGCGGCGTGGCCGGGTGGACTAGAGGGCGCCAGGGCCGCCGAAGGTGATTGTGCCGCCGTGGTCATTGGGGTTGTGCGCGAAGAAGACGTGAGGGTCGCCAAGAGAGGTTGTCGATCGGTTAGGTCGGGGGAGATGCCAGGGTCGGTGGAGCGGCCGAAGTGCCGGACTGCCGACGCGAGAATGGGGGCGCGCTGGCGCTATAAAATGCGCGCGGGTCCCAAAGTTGCGCTTGCTCGATGAGCGTTCTTCGTCGTCGCGCACATCAACAACTGAGCAGTCGGACCGGGCACGCTATGGAGTAGCGTCTCGTAACAGTCAGGTACGTCGTTAATGTCGACCGGAAACAGGCGGCTTGGCGCCAGGCCGATGGGCGCAGGCAGGTGGAGTTTGTCGTGCAAGGAGGCGGTGCGCGGAGCTTGCACACGATCGCGGTCCATTATCGTGAGGGTAGTAAAGACGATTTGTGCGCCGCGAGAACGTCGTCGCTGCATTTCGCGTGTCGAACACGAGCAGGCTAAGGAAAACCGACCGCGCCAAGGCAGCGCCATGCCCGGGCATTCGCCCTGGCGGAAAGTCCCTGACGCTTTTCATTTTCAAGCGTCGCCACTCGGCGCCTGGTGTCGATGTTGGCTTTGCATTCTGGCCCATGCCATGCCCTGGGCCTGGCATGCTTTCGTCTGCGCTCTCTGCTCACTTCCCTGGCACGCGCACCGTGCGTCGTGTTGCCAGACGAAACGTCCCCGCGCTTGCACGAGCTACCGTACTCAATCAGAAACGGGGGCGCCTGCACCACCGCCGACTTCCTGCACGCCGCGTTGCGGTAACAGTTCTGCCAGGGCAACGCATCGCACGGTGGCGGCCGTGGCGGCCGTTGCACACGATCGCAGACATGCGCCTCTCTCGGTGGTGTCAGGAACGCGCGGGCGCGGACCCACCTGGCCGCCAACTCTGGGCGCCGAGAGCACCTTGCCCCGCGTGTTTCCACCGTCCGCACAGACCGGCGAGCAACCGGGAAATAAATGGCCCGCGCCCTTCCCGAGCAACGACACGCACCGCAACGACCCGCACAACCTCCAGTCAATCCAGTTCCTGCAATCTCCACCTCGCGATCTGACCGTCGATTCAACTCGCTGTCGTCTTTGAACTCGATGTCGACACCCGCCCCAAGTGCAGGCGCCGTTTCGGCTCCGGCCTTGTTGGCCTCCACCGACACGATCCAAGCGTCGCACGCCGACCGGCCCTTGTCGCCGACGACCTCGCCGAGTAATGATCCCAGCGCGCGTCGTCTCAACCATCCCGCCGCGCTCTCGCGCTCCGGCAACGGTACTCTCGCGTCGCTCGCGTCGCTCGCGTCGCGCGACGCCAACTGGTCGCACGCATGGTCCGGTACGTTTTACCTCGACTTGACTTCGAATGCTTGCCCCCTTTTGCTGCGGCGGTTGATTCGTATTTCCCTGTATCTGACGTGTGCGCCGCTTTTGCCACCTCCATCACTTCCTCTTGTGTAATAGCCATGCTCCGCCTTCGCGTGCTGCTCTACTCGCGCAACCGCGGCTACGCGATTCTCGGCCTCGTGTTCCCGACGGCCATGATCTGTATCGCCATTGGCATGTCGGCCGCGATTTCGTCGGGGATCCCGGACATGGGCAAGGTCGGGTCGACCACGACGATTCCCATGGCGGCGCCGGTGGCCGCGGGGTTTGCGGAACCGCCGCGCTCCAATGTGTTTGTCGCGTCGGCACCAGACGACCTGTCGTCGGCCATGAGGGCTATCGAGGCGGGCATCACGGGCGTGCTCAACGGCGGCCGCCGCGCGATCCACGCTGATCCGCTCAACATTGCTTGGCGTGACGTCGACGGCGCGGATGGTCTGGGCAAGTACCAGTGGGACGTGCTCGCGCGCTCGCCGCCCGCCGCGGTCGCCGAGGCGATTGTGAATGGCAACCCATCGCCCGACAGAGTCAACGTGACGGTGGACCAGACGCAGCCTATCAGTGGACTTATGCTCTCGCGTCTCTCGCCTCCGTCGGCGGTCCTTTCCAACGGTGACGCTGCGTCGCTGGGCATGTCGCTCATCATCAACGGAGACCAGTCGCGCACCGGATCTGTCAAGACCAAGCGCGTGCCTGCGCTCGTGCTGACCGCCGTCCACGACTCGGTCCAGATGCTGCTGCCGATGCGCCCTGATTCGGCTCATTTTGAGACGGCTGCCGCATCTGATGGGCTCACGTCGGCGAACACGTTTGGGTCAATTGCGCAACGCCTGTTCCCGCAAATCAACGCATGGATGGGCAACCAGTCGGACCAGGCGGCCGCGGCCGCGTCACTGCCGTGGCTCGTCCGCTTGAACCCGTCGCTGAGCACGTTCCCGGTCCAGCCGAGCGACCTTATTGACGTGTCGGTGTCGATTGTGCCGCCGTTTGCGACCTACGGCCTGTACGCTCTTGTTTGCTATGCATTGCTCGAGACTTTCCACCTTGCTGATGCTCTGTCTGGTTCATTTTTCATCCAGGTATTTCATGACCTCGTTCTTCACCGAGCAGCTCGTCGCTGAGCGCCTTGATGGCCAGTTTGGTTACCTGCTTACCAACGCGCTCTCGGCCAAAGCGTACTTTGGCACTTTCTTCATGATCTCGTACCTATTTGCGCTCCTGCCCGTGCTCGTGTCGCTGATCGTGCTCGGCGTGTGGACCAAGTGGGCCGCGCACTCGTCGGTCGTGGGCCTGGTCCTGCTCTACCTCTTCTTTGCCGCGGTCGTTGTCACGGGCTCGGGTCTGCTTAGCTTCATGTTCCGTTCCAAGGGCGCCGTGGGCCCGATTCTCGGGTTTGGTTCGGCGATCGTCACGTTCCTGCCGTACTTCATTGCCGACTTTGCCCTCAAGTCGGCCATTTCGAATCACGCAATCATTCTCCTGAGCATCGTGCTCCCTAGTTTTGGATTCTACCAGGTGCTCTTCAAAATGGCCGAAGGGTACCGCATCGGCGCGCCGTTGACGGCGCTCGGGTTCGACAATGTGCTCTTGCCCGTGATCCTGATCATGCTTGCGCAAACGCTCATTGCGTTCCCGCTCACGCTGGTGCTCTCGGACATGGCCACCACGCAACGGTCATTTGTGCAGGTCCTGCACAGCTGGATCTCGCCGGAACCGAGTCTCGACGACGAGGACCAGCTTCTGCCGTCGGCAAGGCCCGCTGCTGCCGAGTCGGAACGTACGACCATGCCCGCGCGCGACGGGCCGCACCCAAATGCTGCGATCCCGCTTGACCCGATCTTGCTCGCGGAAAAGGAACGGCTCGCGGCGGGGCGCGATGTGGCTGACGACGTGCTCCGCGTGGAAGGGCTCGGGATCGAGTTTGAAATCAATACGGGCGCGCCGGCTCGCCGGTGGTGGATGTTCTGGCGTAAGGAGGACGCGGCGGCGCCAGCTAAAAAGATCAACCGCGTTCTCGACGACCTATGGTTCAGCGTCAAGCACAATGAGTGCTTTGGATACCTCGGTGCCAACGGCGCGGGTACATTGGTCGCTTTTTTGCTCTTCAGGTAACTGTATGAGTGGGTGTTCTGACTCCTGCGCTCCCTTTCTCTGCAGGTAAATCGACGACCATCAACATCCTGATCGGTCAACTGCGCCCGACTGCGGGCCGCGCCTACATTGCCGGCCTTCCCGTAGTTCCGTTCCACCCAGGCATCAAGCGCGTCGTGGGCGTGTGCCCGCAGCACGACCTGACCTTCCCAGACCTGACCGTGCGCGAGCACCTTGAAGTCTTTGCCGCGATCAAAGGGTTCGAGCCCGCCGTCTACGACCAAGTCGTGCGCGCCGCCATGAAGGACATGGAACTCACGCCTGTCGAGCACGTGGCCAGCAAGTCGCTGTCCGGTGGGAACCGGCGCCGTTTGTCGATCGCGATCGCGTGTCTCGGCCGCCCGCGGTGCGTGATCCTCGACGAGCCCACGACGGGCGTGGACGTCGCGATCCGGCGCACGATTTGGGACTCGTTGCGCGCGCTCAAGCAGCATACGGCCGTGGTGCTCGTCACGCACGCCATGGACGAGGCCGATGCGTTGTGTGATCGTGTGGGGGTCATGGTGAACGGGTCGCTTTTGACGCTCGCACCGCCGCAACGACTCAAGTCGCTCTATGGCGCGTCGTACCAGGCACGGTTGCGGTGCCATTCGGCCGATGCAGCGAATGCCGCGGCCGATACTCTCGTGAAGGCGTTCCCGCCCGGGTCGGTCGCCGTGTCGCAGGCACTCGGCCGGTCCGTGCAGCTCGACTTGTCGCTCGAATCGCAGCATGCTGCTGAGAATGTGACGAAGTTACCCGACGGGCGCACGGTCCTGTCGGCCGAGGCGATTGAGCACCGGAACCGGCACACGGCCCAGTTCCTCGCGCGCGTCTTCCAGGTCGTGCAGGTGAACCGCGCGAAATGGGCGCTCGAAGAGTGGTCGATTGGCCAGACGACGCTCGCGCAAGTGTTTATTGAACTCGCCAAACACCAGAAGTCGCACATGGAGGAGGAGCAGCAGCAGGAAGAGGACGAACGCGCTGCCGCAGATCTCACGGCGCGAGGACCGGCCATGCTGGGCGTGTCGGCGTTGACCGTGACCCCGTTGGCAAGCACGAACCCGTGAAGAGAGCCTTAGATGGTGGAGAATGCGCACATTTTGATTATAGATCGCGTTGTTCTGTTCCGCAT
>GG745332.1:1003333-1114858 GCA_000151295.1 Allomyces macrogynus ATCC 38327
GAGGGGTTTGAGAAGATTGTGAATGCAGTGGCGAGGACTGCGAATGCAGTGGTGAGGACTGAGGGTGCGCTCCTTCAAGTGAGCCGGCGAGGATGAGTGCTGAGCTGCGAGACGCGCCGGGACCGCGCTAGCACCAGCCGAGATGTCGTGAGCGATGCGATGCGAGGGTTCGAGCCGCGCGCGAACGTTGTCGTTGCCGTGCAGCTGGCGTGCTGCTGGCGCACGCCGCCCTCGCGGCAACCCACCGAACAAATGGAAGTGGGAGACAGGCCGTGGGATGCATGTGCTAACCACATGTGCCCGTGCCCCTCCGTCGCTGCCTTCCTTTTGCTCTGGCCTCTGAAGTCGCCGGCCAGGCCAACCCATTTTGCACGCCTTCCAGCAATCGCAATGAACCGTGACTATCCGCATTCGACCATGCCTGACCCGCGATCAACCCACGACCCGGCTCCGGCGCCGCAGGCCCCATCACTGCTCGCCGACGGGCCCACGCTCCCGCTCACCTCGCTCCTTGAACCGCACGACTCGCGCCGGTCCCGCAACCTGGTGGTCGCCATCGACAAGTACCTCGCCGTCTCGCTCGACCTGATTTCACCCGCCAATCTCGCACCCATCTTTGCGCAACTCGCCCATGACCAGCCGGAACTCGTCGAGGCCCTGACTGCGCAGCTGCGTGCCTCAGTCCAGGCCAAGGCCACGGTCGGTATTCTGCCACGCCGCGACTCGCTATTGATCCCAAGAATTTGGTCCTGACCAATACGTGGGTCCCAATCAACAGGCCCAATTGGCCGAGATTCTGGAAAGCCGCCAGCTCCGCGCCCGGCTCAACACGTTGGACGCCATGGTGCAGCGCGCGCAGGTCCAAAGGAGGCCGGTCCCAACTACTTTGGACACGTACGTCGGCGTTTCCGCATTTGCGCTGGCCGTGCGGTTGCATGAATGGCTGATCTGACCATCGGCATCGACCCGCGGCTAGCCATGTAATGACCCCAGCCCAGATTGACGAGGCCGTTCGCGTCGCGACCAAGCGCACGCACGCCGAGGAGCTGCGCGCCAAAGTCGACGAGCTTGAGGCCAAGGTGGCACTCGACAGGCGCAAGTACGAGATGCGGCGCCAGCGCTTCGACCAACTTGTACAGCGAACCAACGAATTGCGAAGTCGTTTGCGCACGGTTCGCGTTTTCGCTGATATTTCTTGCTTCTCCACCCGGTTTGTCTCTGACCAGCCCTTTTTTTGAATCCATTTCAGACCTTGACGGCACAAGCATCCATTGACATGTCTGGACCGGAAATGGCGCTCGCCAATGGCAATGCGTCGGACGTGCCGGTACCACGATGAGATCGTTTTGCAATGAAGACGCCATTTTTGATTGCTCGTCCTGCCCTCTCTGTTTTTGGAGGACTGCACTCAAGTGATCGATCGCTGAGCTGGCAAAACAGATCACAAATCTGGAATCGCCCAATCAGGCCATTTATTGGTCATCCTCTCCCTCCTCCTCCTTGGGCTCCGGAATATGCCCGGCCGTGATCGAGTAATCCTCGGGCACGGTCCCATCGGGCGTCAAGTACCGGTACTGATACGGGTACTTGAGCAAGAGCGCGAGCCACGCGGCAAACCACTTCCCATCGTGCTCCTCGCGCACGATATTGTTGTAGATAAATTGCTTCTTGAACGCGAGAATCTCGTCCTTGTGTGCATCAAAGTCAATCGTGTCGCGGTCCTGGTCCTTGGCACGCTTGTTGTAGACGTCAAACAGGGTTTGCTCGAGCAAAAGGCCGAGCCCGGGTGCCTTGGGCACGTTCACCTTGGTCTCGGCCGAAAGCAGCGTCTGCTGCAGCGTAAGCGGCGTGCCCGTTTTGACGAGCAAGATGGCGAGCCCGACCATTTTGCGGATCTGGTGCAGCATGAACGACTGCCCGCGCACTTTTAGACTGAGCCATTCGCCGCACGGCTGCTTCACGCCGTCAGCGTCCGTGTAGTAGTAGGTCTCGGGCTCGCTGCACGTGAAGCTCGTGATGTACCGCTTGCAGCTCGGGTCCTTGGCGGGCTTGCCGATCGTAAAGTTGTGGTGGTTGTGCGTACCGACAAAGCCCTGCAAGACGGCACGTACTTGCTCGAGCTGCGCGGGCGTGATACGGTAGTCGCGGTTCACGGCAAGCGTCGCCGGATCGAGCACGTAGGCGTTGGGTTCCAACAGTTCGGTCGGCGGCGTCGCGAGGCTCGGCAGGTTCGCATGCCATTCCGGCAACGGCTCAAACACGTAGGTCGGCAAAATGTACTCGTAGATGCGGCCGTCGCAGTGGTTCTTGGAATTGAACGAGCCCATGACGCGGACAATGTCCCAGACGCGGATTTGCGCGGGCAGTTGCGCGTTGATTGCAGCGACTGGGTCCTCGAGATGGTCCACGACGAGCTTACAGGACACGAGCTGGCCTGCAGCGTGCACACCCTTATCGGTCCGCGCGGCGCGCTGGAACCCAATCTTCTTGAGGTCCTTGGCATTGTCCTGCGACACGCATTGTGCGGCAATCAGGCCCGAGAACAGGTCGCCCTCGATCGTCTTGGCGCCCGGGTTAACCTGCATCCCCTGGTACCCGGTCCCGCAAAATCCCATGAGCACGGCGACCTTGCGCTTCGGGCCGAGCCGCTTGCCGGACTTGTCGGTCGCGTCGCCCTCGGTCGCGTCAGTGGTAGCGGCAGCCGCATCGCCCTCGGCGGGAGTCGCGTCGGACGAGGATGCGGCAGTCGCGGTCGCATCAGCGACTTCGCGCGTGCGGTCGCCGTCGGTGCGCACGCGCTTGGCGTTCTTCGGGTCGTTTTTCCAGTCCTGCTTGCGCTTGGCGCCGCGGCCGCGACCGCCGCGGGCACCACCGCGACCACCGCGCGCTGGCCTGTCGGCGGATGCCGACGCTTCATTGGATGCTGCAGGTGCCGCGGGGGTGCTGTCCGCGGCAGCAGCGGGTGCGGGTGCCGGCGCGGATGCGGGCGTGGGTGCTGGCGCTTCGAGCGGGTTGGTCATTGAGGTCCAGGTACGAGTAATGTGGCGAGCGGTGCCGAGGCGCGGAAAGAGAGCAGTCGAGACGCGTGGTTGGACAAGGGCGTGTGTGACGGCCAAAATGAATCGCATGCCGCTTTGGGTCGTCGCTCGTCGTGTTGGGTCCCGCCAGCGAGGATGGTGCGGCACACCGCAAATTCGATAATTTGCGCGTCGATCAGGCCGCATCACATGCCGCGTTGCAAGACGGATCAAGCTGTTGCAGCCAACAACGGACCCACTCCACACGCGCAATCGCCTATTGTTGAAGTATACAATATTACCGCCGCTTCAACCACGTTGGACCAAGCAAAGCACCGACCCGCTGCAATCATGTCGGGCGCCGTTCCCGAATCCGTGGCCGCGGCCGTCCTCGTCCAGTCCGCATCGCTCGAGGGCGAGCCCATTGCCAAGGGCCCCGACTTCAACCAGCCGCAGACGCTGCACTCGCTCCTCAATGGATACAAGTCGATTGGATTCCAGGGCACCTCGCTCGGCCGCGCCATGGAGATTGTCGACAAGATGGTATGGCAGCAGAATGGGGTCAAGCGCGGCCGAACCAAACCAACAAACTCGACCCGGCGACCAGAACCGAGACGCTGACGACCAATTCCGGGTGGGCAATATCGAGTAGAGGAATTGGACCTTGGCCGACGAGCCCATCAAGCCCGACGAGGAAGAGGACCTCAAGGACCCTAAGGCGCGCAAGCAGGTCAAGTGCAAGATCTTCCTCGGCTACACTTCAAACCTCGTCTCGTCGGGGCTGCGCGAGGTCATTCGGTACCTTGCCGAGCATAACATGGTATGGCCGTCCTCAGGCTGCCGCCGCGACTGCCGCCGCGACTGCCGCAAGCAATTTTGCTTATTTTATGAACCCGACCTGCACGCTTAGATTGACGTGATTGTGACCACGGCGGGCGGTGTCGAAGAGGACATTATCAAGTGCCTTGGCGAGACCTACCTCGGCGACTTCCATCTCAAGGGCAAGGATTTGCGGTCCAAGGGGCTCAACCGCATTGGCAACCTGCTCGTGCCCAACGACAACTACTGCAAGTTTGAAGACTGGGTCATTCCTGTGCTGGACGAGTGCCTTGCCGAGCAGCAAAAGACGGTACACTTGTACTCTCGCGGTTCTCCCCCGCTCAAAACCGGACTCTCACTCAATTTCCCCAAAACAGGGCCAGCCGTGGACCCCGTCGCGCCTGATCGACCGTCTCGGCGAGCGCATCAATGACCCGCGTTCCATCTACTACTGGTGCCACAGGAACAAGATCCCTGTCTACTGCCCGGCCATCACCGACGGGTCGCTTGGCGACATGATCTACTTCCACTCGTTCCGCAGCCCGGGTTTGATCGTCGACCTCGTCGCCGACATTCGCTCGATCAATAACCAGGCCGTCTACGCCAAGAAGACAGGCATGATCATTCTCGGTGGTGGGGTCGTCAAGCACCACATTTGCAACGCCAACTTGATGGTACGTTCCGGTTTTTTTGGAGCGTGGCATTTGATTTCGAGCTGAGTAACTGATGGGATGTGACGGTGCATCGTGTAGCGCAACGGCGCCGACTACGCCGTCTACATCAACACGGGCCAGGAATTTGACGGCAGCGATGCCGGTGCGCGGCCCGACGAGGCCGTGAGTTGGGGCAAGATCCGCATCGACGGCGAGTCGGCCAAGGTCTATGCCGACGCGACCATTGTCTTCCCGCTCATTGTCGCCAATACGTTTGCGCGGCGACCCTGATCTTTTTTATTTGTGCTCTTTGTCCTCGCCAGCTCGTGTCCCTACCTCCCTAGTCGTGCCTATCTTGTAGCCAATTTTTGCCAAATGAGCTTGCTTCGCGTGATCGGTTGTGTTCCTTCGAATGCCGTGGCGGGTGTCTTTCCGAAGTGGCAGTCACAGTGACGAGCGCCAAGAAACCGGGGTACATTGCAGTGGTGCAAGAGAGAAAACAACAACACGGGTCGGCTGCCCAAAACAAAACCAAAGCGAAAAAAATAGAACGCAAATGGACAAACCAAAGTCAGCGCCAATAACCCAGCGCAACCAGCGCCGCAGGACACCAGGTCCGCTCTCAGTTGACAAACACGGCATGCACGCGCTCCAGCTCGGCCGGACTGTACAGGTGGCACGCGACCTTGACTCCCGGTACAGGCTCGCCCAGTCCTGGTGCCGCGGCCGCTGCCGCTGCTGCTTGTGCTGCAGCGCCACGCGGTCCACCAACGACCGAGTGCACCATGGGCACACGAATCGTCCCAATCCGCGGAGCCTTATCAATCCCGGTAAGCTGAGTCGCAAACGAGAACGACGAGAACGTCGACGACGCCGAGAGTCGCCGCTCATGCCTCGCACGAGCGAGTCCGCCATGGCGAACTCCTGCGGTAACCGCGGCGGCAGCCGCATGCGGGCTCGCAGCGAGCGTGAGCCGCGCGGCACTCGCGTGCAACATCGCGGCCTTCCGAGCAAGCAGGCGTGCATTGATCCGGTCGCGCGCAAGCTGGACGGCCGGCCTCGTCTCGAGCGGGGTCCATTTCACGTCCTGGGCCTTGGGTGGCGGCGCGACACGCACGACGCGCGGCGACGAGGCGAGTTCGCGCGCGCGCCGCTGGAGCGACCGCGCCTCGAGGGCGACGTCGCGCAGCTTGAGTCGCGTATCGGGCGCGAGACCGCGCGCGGCCCACATGGCATCCTCTTCGTCGTCGGCGTCCGGGTCGTCGTCGTTGGACGACGAGTCGGCGTCGAAGGGGCGCCGCACGCTTTCGATGGTGAAAGGTTTCGGGATCGGGTCGTCGGCGGATGGCGTGCTGCGCTCGACGACCATCGGGAGCTTGCAGTCGTCGAGTTGCTTGAGCAGGGTCCGCGCCTTGAGCCGCGCGTTTTCGGCGCGCAGGTGCGCGACGGCAGCGACCAACGCGTCCTGCGACGCGGCGGCTGCGACGGGCGCCTGTCGCGGCAGGAGCGTGCCGAGCCCAGACGTGCCCGGCGCCGCCGCGTGGCGGTTGTGGCTCTCGGCAGCCTTGAGCCGGCGCTGCAGGTCGCGGTTGACTTTTTCGAGCTCCGACGCCTCTTCCTTGAGCGAGTCGACGAACCGGTTGAGATTGACGAGTTCGCTGCGCTGCGTGTCAATGGTGCGCTGCAACTCATCGACCTGTTGCGCCGTATGCTGCTGCAGGGCCAGCGTCTCGCGCTGGTACTGGCGCGACTCGAGCAGCTGGCATTTGACGACCAATTCGCGCACTTCCTCCTCTTTGACGCGCAATTGCGTGACGGCAGCCGTGAGCCGGTCGGTCAAGTCGGCGACGCGCTTCTCCATCTCCACATTGGCGGGCCGCTCGCGCTTGAGCTGGTCGCTGCGCAACGCCCACGGCGGCATGACCGAGGGCTCGTTGCGGACCGAGTCGCCCGCCGCGAGCGCGCGCTGAGCCGTGGCCGACTCGAGCAGCGCCGCGTCGGTCGACGTGCGCTTGATCAAATCGACCAAGTGGCTGAGCGGCAAGGACTCGGTGCGGTCAAAGTGCTTGAGCGTCGCGTTGGCGACGACCGCCGGCAAGTCGAGCTCGTCGTGCTCGGCATTGGCCGTGGTCAGGTGCTCGCGCAGGTCCTTGAGGTAAGCGACGGCGAGCTGCGCGTTACCGAGCAGACCCATGAGCGAATCACTCGCGACGGGCCCGCCCTGGTTCTCGCGCAACATGCGCGCGAGTTTGCGCACGGCGGCACGCGTCGAGTTCATGTTGGTCGTGAGCGGGTCAATCAGCCCGTCAAACACAGGCACGGCGACCATGGTCGCGACCGTGACGCCGGCACGCGTCATCAAATTATCAATCCCCTGCAACGAGACGAGCTGGGCCTGCCGCATCACGTACGGCGTGCATGTAGGCGCCGCATTTGCGCCGGCCGCCTGCGTGTTGGACGTGAGCAGGTAGTCGAGCTGGTGGTTGACGCGGCCCAAGTCCGGGAGAACCGCCGACGGTCGCAACTCGCCCTCCTGCTTGAGCACGTCGAGAAACGCGTCGAGCCGCTTTTCGGCGCCCGACAGATCCTGGTGAATCTTGCCCATGGCGAGGAACTGTTCGGGGGTGCACGTTTCCATGTGTGCGGCGAGCGCACGGCACGAGCCGCGCAACCACTCGAACGCATGTTGCAGCTCCATCTTGGGCAGCGACTCGCCGGCGCCCGGCAACGACTCGCGGTTGTTGGTCGGCCCATTGGTGAGCGCGTCCGTGGCCGAGGCCGTTTGCTTGATGAGCACGTGCGCCTTGAACTCGAGCCGGCGAATCATGAGCAGCGACTGGATCGGGTCCTGTTCCGAGACAAAGAACGAGTCGGGCAAGTAGGCCTGCAGCAGCGCGACATGTTCCTTGGCCTGGTTGGCCTCGAGCGTTTCGAGTTCCAAGTCGATCGTCTTGGCCTGCACCTTCATCGCGTGGCTCTGCAGCTTGAGGTTGAGCGCGAGCATTTCCTGCGACTGCTGCTGAATCCCGTCGGCGCCTGGCGACGCCTCGGCACCCGCCTTTTCGCGCATTTCCTCGAGCTCGCGCGTGAGCGACTTGACGAGTTCGCGGAACTGCTGGATCGTGCGCTCGTAATCGGCAAGTGCCTCCTCGTTCTTGGTCACGGCGAGCACAAGTTTCTGCACTTCCTGCTCGCGCGTCTCGAGTTCGGCCGAGAGTTCGCGCTCCGTGAGAATATGGTTCTCCTCGAGCTCCTCGTTCAATTCCTTAAGCGCCTCGAGATCGTCGAGGTACCGCTGCATCTCGTCCATCTTCTCGTTGAGCTGCAAGTTCTTTTCCGTGAGTTCCTCGACCATATCCTCGGCGCCCGCCGCGTCCTCGAGTGCGGCCCGCAACTCCTCGATCGTCTCCTCGGCGACCGACAGCCGCTCGCGCGTGAGCCGGAACTGTTCCTTGACATCGGCGGCTTGCGCGACCTCCTTTTCGAGCAGCTTGATCCGGTGCGTCGTATCCTCTTCCAACGCGTCGCGCGACTCCTTGAGCGTGATGAGCGCCTCCTTGAGCCGGTCATTCTGCCGCGTCAGCTGCAAGATCGCCGTCGGGTCGCCCGCCATTTCGTTCGCCTCGACCTCGCCCAATTCCTTTTCGCCCTGCAAGACCTCGAGATCCAACTGCACTTCCTCGAGCTTATCCTTGACCGCGTCCAATTCCGCCTGCAGAGCTTCGTTCTTCTCCTCGGCCATTTCCTTGTCGAGTGTGACCAGCTCGAGGTTATCGTTGGCCTCCTGCACTTTAAAATCCAGCTCCTCCTTTTCCTCGGCCAGGTCCTTGACCTGCTTGCGCAGCTCACGCACTTCGATTTGAATCTCGTGCAACTTATCGGCCATCTTGTCGCGCGCGTGCGCGGCCGACTCGGCGGCCGCACGCAACTCGTCGATGTCGCGCAACTTTTGGATATCCTCTTGCCGCTTTTGCTCGAGCCCCTTGAGCTTGAACCGCAATTCGTCGTACTCCTTTTGCGTGATCGGCGCGGGTTGCTGCCCAGCCGGAATCCCGGGCGTCGTGCCGCGTGCGATGGGGGTTGACGGCGCCAAGGGCACGGGGGTCGTGGACGGTGGGGTGGCGGGCGGCGCGGGCCACGCGGACGGCGGCGGGATCGCCCCGTTGGGCAGCGCCTCGATCGGACTGCCGGGCGTTTCGGGCCGGATAACGGCGGCGCGCTTGGCGATCGGTGCGGCGACGGGGACTGTAGGTACGATCGGGACAATCGGCGCGGTAGCGGCGGGAGCCGGAGGCGCGGGGGCAGGAGCCGCGGGCGCCGCGGCGAGCCCCGAGCCGGGCAGCGGGGGCAGCGAGTCAGGAGCAGGTGCGCGGGCGACGGCGTTGGTCAATTGCGCGCGGAGAGCGTTCTCTTCGGCAAGCAACGCCTGCTCGGCGGCTTCTTCCTCTTCGAGCCGGCGCAGTTCCGCGTCAATGTCAGCGTCGTCCATGTCTTCAATGTCGAGATCGTCGTCATCGTCGGCGGCGGCAAGCGCTGATTCGTCGGCCGCAGCAGGTTGCGGCGCGGGAGCGGCCTTGGGCGTTGCCCCTGGAGGCGGCGGCCGCTGCGCGACAACCACGGGCGTAGGTTCAGGCGCCGCTGCTGCAGGCTTTGGCGGTTCCAACTCCGGCTCTGGCTCGGGTTCCGGGACCGACGCGGGGGACGTGACGCGCGAGATGATTGTCGACGGCGAATCCGCACGGCTCGGTGCATCAATCGCCGCGGAGACAGCCGGCGACGCCGTGGCCGTTCGCACTGGCATCGACGGTTCGCGCGCGGGCGCCGTCGCGGGCCTCGCCGCCACGGGCGACGCGAGCGCGGTCGGGCGAGCGGGCGGTGCCGTCGCAGGCGCCGACGCTGGCCCCGACGGCGTCCGAGACGGCGGCGGGACCGTGACGGGCGGCGGGATTTCGTTAGACGGGGTACTCCCGCGCCGCACGGGCGGGGATTGCCGTGCCGGGTGGTTGGCATGGTCCATGATCGCAGCAGCCGCGGTCATGCGCGACGGCGGGCGGTCAATCAGGTCGGGTTGTGCCGCGGCGGGCGTGGCGGCGCGCGAGATCGGGCCTGTCGATGCGGACCGCAGGGACGCGGCCGAGGTCGACGCAATGATGCTCATGCGCTTGTTGGCGGCGCGCGGCGAACCGCCCGGGGTCGGCGTCGACGTGCCGGACGCACCGACGCGGCTCGGGCGCGAAACGCGCGAAGGTGTGGGCACGGCCTGAGGGGGACGGCGGAGTCAGTCGGGGATCGGTTATGGTGGAGAGTGGGGGTAAGCAAAGCAGGATGCCGTACATCGAGCGGTTTGACCTGGCTCGCGCGCAGGAACAGGCCGTACTCTGGACGGCAGGTGAAGTAGCGCTTGCCAAGGACGGAGCCGTCGTTCTTGCCGCGCTGCTCGTCGAGCTCGACACCGACCCAGCGGCCCGTGGCAAACGTGGTTGAGCCGATGAAGCGCACGGTACCGTGCCCGCTCGTGCAGGTGACGCGCGTGCCAACGGCAATCGAATCACTCGAGGACGACGACATGGTGGTGTTGGTGGCGGTGCGGCTCGGTTCGAATCGGGGCTGTGTCGTGGCGGTCGGGGATGAGCAGGCCGGCCAGGGCCAAAGCTAGACTTGCTTGGTCCCGGTGGTGGTGTGGATGCTGACGTCGGTGCTGGTAATGCCTGCTGCAGGTGTTGCCGTGAACAGACGAGGACTGGTCGGGCGATGGCGTGCAGGCGGTCGAGCAGCTGGCCGCGGGTCGAGCACGCGCGAATTCGAGGTGGATCGCGCTCGGGGAACCGATTGCCGCAAGTGCGCGGCCACGGCGCGCAGCGTGAAGGCGCGGTCGTCGTCGTCGCGGTGGGCGTGTACGGTGGCCGTGGTGCAGAGACTGCCGACGGTGGCGGCGGCCAGGCACATCTATCTTCGTCTTGCCTGTGCCGCTGGGCAGCCCAGGGTAACCTGATCGCGTGGCCGCACCGCAAGGTTCCCTGACAGTGCACGTGCTTGGGGAGGGCTCCCGGCGCAAAACATAATCTTGACGTGGCACCGGCGCACGCCTGTCTCTCGCGCGTGTTTCGCGCACAGAAACGCGTCGCGCGACAAGTTGCACACAAGCGACACCGCCGCCCACCTCAACAGAGCCCTCTAGACTCTCGCCCAGGCAGCACGACACGCTCGACGCTCCTCGCCACCGCCCACATCTGCCGGCCGCCTGGACACGCCTGCCGCCGTCATAAAGATCGAGTGCCGCTTGCAAGACGCGTCGAGCGCAAGTCTCGCTCGTCCTCTCGTCGAACGCAACAACCAGTCAACCAACCAACGAACACCGCGCCCGTCTTGCTCACCAGCATGCCGCACGGAACGCTCGAAGTCAACTGCGGTATGCTCGTCCTGCTCTTGCACCAAGAGCGCGACGGCGACTGCCCCCTCCAACGCCAACACCATGTGCTGACCCCGCCTTACGCGTCCTCATATATAGTCGCCGGCCGCCAGCTGCGCGACGTGGAAATGTTTGGCAAGCAGGACCCCTACCTCAAGCTCGCGCTCGAGACGCAGACGCAAAAGACGCGCGCCCACGCGAGCGGCGGCCGCAACCCGACCTGGAACACGACGCTCGTCTTTAACATTTTCGAGGGCGCGCGGGCGCTGCGCGTCGAGGCCTGGGACGAAGGTGTGTCTTCTCTTTGTACCCTTGGAGAAAATTCTCGTGGTTCGTGATCGAGAATACTGACAGTGAAGTTCTTGTTCTGGTCGCATTCCAGACGCGACCTCGGACGATCTGATTGGCATGACCACGATCGACTTGAGCCGCGCATTTGCTACGGGCGTCGATGACCAGTGGTTCCCCCTCTTCACCAAGTCCGGCAAGCCCGCGGGCGAGGTGCATCTCGTGCTCTACTTCAAGAACCACGTACGTTCTCGGAATTCTCCGCCTGATCCGACGTCGCAACTCGCTCACCAACTCCTCCTCCCCTCTCCCTACCAGATGCAAGGCCAGCAACCGCCGCCGCAGGGCCAACCCGGGTACTCGACGCTCCCGCCACCCGGCGCCTACCCCGGCCAACCGCCCGCCTACCCGACCTACCCGGGCCAAGCGCCGCCGTCCCCGCAGCCCGGGTACGCGCCACCCGCGGGTCCTTACGGGTACCCGGCCGACACCAAGTCCGCACCACCGGGCGGTCCCGGACCGTACGGGTACCCGTCGAACGCGCCGCCGCCCGCCGCGGCGGGGCCGTTCATGATGGGCGGGCAGCCGCAGGGTCCGGGTCCCTACGGCTACCCCGCGCCGGGGCCAGCCGGGCCCCTACGGGTACCGCAAGGGCAGCAGCCGGGCCGTACGGCTACCCGCAGGGCGGCCAGCCGCAGTATCCCCCGCAGGGGCGGGCAGCAGTACCTCCGCAGGGCGGGCAGCAGTACCCTCCGCAGGGCGGACAGTACCCACCGACTGGCGCGCAGTACCCACCGACCGGTTCTGGGTACCCGCAGGACCAAAAGGGCCACGGGATGGCGGGTCCTGCCGCCGCGGCCGCCGGGATCGCGGGCGCGTACATGATGGGGTCGCACGCGGGCGGCCACGGGTCGTCGAATTATGGCGCTGGGTCGTCCAGTTACGGCGCGGCCAAGCCGCCCAAGCCAGGCAAGGTGCCCGGCGGGATGGGCGTGTTGGGCGCGGTCGGTGCGGCCGTGGCCGGTGCCGCGGCGGTGGGCATGGTCGGGCACGGTGTCGGGCACATGATGAAGCCCAAGAAGCACAAGAAGTGGAAGCATCACGGCGGTGGCGGGTGGGGGAGTGGTGGGTCGTCCGGGTCGAGTTCGTCGAGTTCGTCGAGTTCGGATAGTGATTGAGCGAGGGGGGTCGTGGAATGAGTTGAAGTGGGAAGAGTGCGAGCGCGCGTAAAGGCGCGCTTTGGGACGGTCGAGGAGACATCGGAGCAGGGAATTCGTGAAGACTGAAATGAAGAGAATCAATTCGTTCAGATTCAACCGCCGATGTTTCTCCATTCTCTTTGTTACTTGACCTGTCTGCATGAGCGGAGCCGTTCGACATGGACGTGATCGCGGGAGCACCTTCATGCGCGCCCTTAGCTGTGCGTCGCGGCCATGAGCTGTGCCAATCAGCCTTTCTCGTCAAGTCGAGTGGGTAGAGAATGTTGATAAAACATCTTAGAACACATTTATCGCGGCACTGGTCTGGTCGCGGGTCTGGACCGTTGGAGCGATGGGTGACCTTGAAGCGAGAATGTGGGAAATCAGGCAGCATTTATAGGGGCAGCCGCCGCCGCCGCCGCCGCCGCCGCCCGCAACCACCGCCTTGCTGTCGCGCGAACTGCGGGGGCTACGTACGGCAAACTGGCAGCAGAAGCGGAGGAAGTGATCAGTTGCGCTTCCAAGCATTATTGACCGCGCCAGAGTGTTATTTCTCAGGCCCCACTGCATCCACCTCACTCGCAAGGAAAAACTTGGATGCTTCTTGCAAGCTCGCCATGGCTGCTATGATTGGCGCGGGCTGAGGTACGCGTGAAGCCACAGCAGCCAGGTTTCTCCCGCGAAACCATCCAAAGTGCGCCTCTCCAACAAGGCCTCCACGGACTTGCACTCCGTGCACGAACTTCTCCACAGAAAATCCATTCGCGCCATGACGAGCAAGGCAGCACATGCAACCAGCTTCGCCCAGCCTCAGCACGCGCCCCCAAGCTGCAAGGGTGTTGAGGAGCGCGTCGTGTCGCGCTGGGACCAGTATAAATAGGCCGGCCCTCTCCCGACGCTGCTCTCGGTCGCGCTTCTCTCTCCAGAATCCCACCACAACCAACCATCCATCACCATGACTGCTTCGCTTGAGGTCAACATCAGTGAGTAGCACGTACCCGACACGAAACGACGTCACTGGGAAATGCGAGCGTGGCACCACACGCGACGCGACCCGCGCGCGCCATCACCGCACCATCAACTCACCGCGCCACCCTCTCCACCACTACCTAGTCGAGGCCCGCGGCCTGAAGGACGAGGAGCTCATTGGCAAGATTGACAGCTACTTCATCATCCTGGTCGGCGGCGAGAAGCAGCGCACGCGCACGTTCAAGGACTCGGGCAAGAACCCGACGATCAACGAGAGGCTGTCGTTCACGCTGCCAGAGGGCGTGCGCCAGTTCAACCTCGAGGTCTACGACGACGACTTTGGCAAGGACGACTTCATTGGCGGCAACATTGTCGACCTGTCGCGCGCGTTCGCCACGGGCCGCGAGGAGACGTGGGTTCCGCTGCTCACGCGCATGGGCCGCCGCGCCGGTGAGGTGCACATTATCATCTCGACCCGCCAGGTACGGTTTGATTTTTTTTCCTTCGGTGGTGTTGGCTTCGAAGGGCGCAGCGGCGCGACACGACGCGATGCGAAGCGACGTGAATGCCAAGCGACGTGGAGGCGCGCCAACACGTGTTTGATTTGGGTTGGAAAGGCGGCTGACATGGCCCTCGTCCATGTCATGTTGTAGGGCGGCGCCAACTTCCAGCAAGGCCAGGCCCAGCAGCAGGGCCAGTACAACCAGGGCGGTAACCCGCAGTTCAACCAGGGCGGCAACCCCCAGTTCAACCAGGGCGGTAACCCCCAGTTCAACCAGGGCGGTAACCCGCAGTTCCTGCAGCAGTCGTCGTCGCCCGTGCAGTCGTCGTACAAGCCCGTCAAGGACCACTCGACGCTCGAGACGGTCGCCATGGTCGGTGCCGGTGTTGCCGGCGCTGCCGCGCTTGGTTTCCTCGGCAAGCAGGCGCTCGACGCGTACAAGAAGAAGGACCACAAGGACGGCGCGCACCCGTCGGCCCCGGCAGCTGGCAAGCACTAAGTGCGTTTGCAGTGCAAGGCGTTGGAAGCGGACAGAGGAGGCGCGTGTGGGCGTCGCTGTAATATTTTGTGAACACAAAGAAGATGCACATAATTGCGTATTGAATGGTGTGGACGCGTCGACGACGTGAGATGTACGGCCTGACTGGGGGAGGAAAGCATCGTCGGCTGCTGTGTTCATCTTTCGACATATTGGCGCAGGCCGTGCACGAGAAGAGTTCTCCAGCTCGAGCTCATCGACCTCAGGCCGCGTCGAAGCACGGAAGCTGAACGATGCCGCCACCAATCAGCCTTCTCAACCGGCTCTGCCCGCGCAAGCTCAAAATGGAAAGTTGAAGCGCGACGTCTCGCTGCCTCGCTCAAGCAAGCAACCCGATCTGACATGGATGAGATCGACCGTGGCTCGACGACTCGCGCTTCGGCTGACGCTGCCCATGACGACGAGATGAGACCGGGTCGCGGAGAACGACAGCAAAGAAACGTTGAGGAGCAGAGCACGAGAGGGCTGCTAAAGTGAGAGAACGCGTCGACACACCAACCGTGAGTGAGTCAGACGGCCCATCGTTCGCGCGCAGCTGCGGTGGGGGCCGCTGCGTGATACGGCGTGACCTGGTTCGTCCGCAGATGCGTCTGCTGCTAGAGCCGCCCGAACGACCGCCGAGCAACGCCAGCGGCCGTCGCCCCGCACCACCACCACCAAGCGACCACGCGACGGCGACTACGGCCGACGGCCACGGCCAACGACGAGACGGCCCACCACCAATTACCGCTGCACGGCAACGGCATTCCTCGGAGCGAAGCGCTGCCGCGATCCTTGGCTCGGCACCGGCGCTGGAGCGGTCTCAGCGGCGCTCTCCATCCTCGTCATTGGTGCCGCTGACCACGACCAGCACCCGCGGCGCACGCACCAACGACGACCGAGGCCCAACCTGCCGTCGTGTCTTGCTGCGGTCGCTGCGATTGCAGTCGCTGCAGTGTGCCTGCCACCTCTGCAACCGCCCGCTCGCCAGTCTGAGTGCCGCCAAGTTCGTGCCGTGAGTCGACTCGCTCTCGATCTCACCAACTTCCCGTCGCTCGGTTTCCGCTGCACGACGAGCCGCAACCCCCGCTCGTGGCCTGCTTGTTGGTGCCCTCGAGCCGACAGCCGCTGATCCGAGCGCACGGCGCCGTGGTCGTGTTCATTCTCGTCGTCGCCGGTTCACTTCATCCCGGCTCCTGCGCCCGCATCTGTGCACGCGCTTTCGTCGTGGTCGGACGCTTTCCGTCCGCCCTGTCCCGCCCGCCAAAATTCTGTCCTACATCCTGTCGCTCATTGGCTCTCCCTCTGCGGGAGCTCGCGGTGCCGCCGACGGCGCCCTCGTCGCTGCTCCTGCCGACGCTGCTCCCGCCACCACCACCACCGCAGTCGCTGCAACAACAGACTCGCCGACCACCGACGCAATGAATGACGGCGCCGCCCGCCGACCCGACGGCCGGGTCGGCGCGCGCCGAGGAGAACGACGAGAATATGGACGAGGCGACGCCGACGTCGCCCAAGGAGCGACCGACCGTACCTGCCGTCCCGGCCGACCCCAGGCGCCGCGTCAAAGTCTACCCTGCTCGAGGACGATGACCGGGTGGGTCGACAAGGGCACGGGCCAGTTGTCGCTCTCAGAGCACCCAGTGCGCATGGTGTTTTTTTGCTGGGGTGGTGGAAGCGGCTCGAGCCGCAGCGGTTTCCAAACTCACGCACCCTTGCTTTCAAACCATTCAGACGCTGCAAACCACTTTTTTGAGGGTCGTGTCCGAGATCCCACCGCAAGAGGTGCTGCTCGAGTGCCAGATCCGACCCGAGATCCAGTATTCGCGGCAAGAAGGTACGTGCACTTGCTGCTGCCAACTCGACTCGGCACTTCTCTGCTTGATACGATCGCCGTGCTCATAACTCGCGCGCTCGCCTGCTCCGTCTTATCTAGGAACCTTGATCGTATGGACCGAGCTCGAGCCGTCCAATGAGGACTGGGCAGTATCTTTCCAAGAGGCCGATGGATGCGACGATATTTGGTCCGTCCTCCGTCTCTTCTTCCATGCTCGTCGTCGACGCGTCGTTAACGCTCCGCCATCGAACAACAGGAACCAGATTCAGGCGCTGACCCGGCAATCAGCAGCAGCAGTCATGTCCGAAAGCGACCACTCGGACGACATGCTCGACGACGTGGTGCAGGGCATTCCCGACCCGACCATTGGCAACTTGATGGTGATTCGCGACGCGGTACAAGCTGCGAGTCGCGCATCGTGGCAGCGCGATGCGCTTAATGCGTTTGTGCTCCAACGAGTACGATTCCCTGCCAACCGAAGCCGCGCTCATCGAATCGGTGCTCACCACATTTTGCCTTTTCTCGTGTTGTAGGACGGCTTGCGCAAACTCGTCGACGTGTTTGAAATGCTCGAGGACGTTCAGGCCCTCGAGGACCTGGCGGTTGTGTTTGAAATTGTGAAAACCATTCGTATGCGTCCTCTCTCTCTCGTCTCTCTCGTCTCTCTCTCTGTTTGCCTTGCAACAGCAGCGATAATTTCTTTTTTTTGCGAGCACGTCTTGTTCCCACTTCTAAGCCTTGCCCGCGACTAGTTCTTCTTGGCGGCGACAATTTGTGCCTCGAGGTTGTTCGCGACGATGCCTTCTTTGACAAGATCTTGGGCATGCTCGAGTGTACGTTCGCTTTGTCCACCCTCATCCTCGCATCTCTCGCAACTCACTCTATTTCACGGTCTCCAGATGACCCGACAGTTCACGACCTGCACGGTGCCTTCCGCTCGTTCATGGGCCAAGAGGCGCGGTTCGTCCCCGTCATCTCGTGTCTGCCCGCTGAATTCGCACACAAGGTCAAGCAAGTCTACCGGCTGCAGTACCTGCGCGATGTGGCGCTCGCCCGGTACCTCGACGACCCGGTTTTCAACATCTTTACCGACGTGGCGCGGCGACTCAACGCCGACCTCGTGCGGCACCTCGCACAGAGCCAGCCGTTTGTCGACGAAATGGTGCAGATCTTCTCGGCGGGCCATGTTGCTGCGTCGTCCGACGCGCTCCCGCCACCTGCGGCCGCCGACGGTGCTGATATCGTCGAGCGGCGACGCCGCGCGGCATTGTTTCTCAAGGACTTGGCGGGGATCATCAAGCAGTGTGCGCTCGTACAGCCGACCGAGGTTTATGCGACGCTGTTTAACAAGGGGCTGCACCGGATCTTGCGGTTCGGGTTGGTCGATGCGGTCGCGGAAACACGACAGGCGACTGCCGAGTTTGTCACCGCCGCGCTCGACGTTGACCGTAAACTCGTCCAGGCCATGTGTCTCTCAGTCTACCGGCAGCAAGGGACGTGTCTCGTGCACGTGCTCGTGCAGCGGCTGTTGGACGAGCCCGAGGAGGGGTTGCTGCAGCAACTCGCGGAAACGCTCAAGGTGCTCGTCGAGCCCGAGTCGCTCCCGCCGCTGGCCGGGATGATGGTCGGCGAGGCTGGCGCGACGCTGCGGCCGAATATCACGCCCGAGTACGAGGCGTTCCAGGGCATGTTCTACGACGTGGTGGCAACGCACGTGCTCGCGCCGCTGCGCGTCGCGGTCACAGCGGGCAAGTTGCGTCGCCGGTCGGCCGCGGGCGATACGACCGTGCCGGTCCTGACGCTGCCAGCACACCACGTCGAGCGCGTGCTCCAGATCCTCGAGCTCTTGCACTTGATGATCCGCACAAACGCTCCGCGGTTCAAGAACCTGCTCTTCCAACCCGCGCAGCGCGTCGCCGTCCTCGCTGCCGCTGCTACGCCTATGACCCCGCGCCTGCCCACACCATTTGCCTCGCAAACCCCGGGCGACCCGGGCGGCGACGGCCGCGTGCGTCGTCCGCTCGATCTCGCCGCGGTCCTACAACACCTGCTCCTATCGTCACACAAGCAATTGCAGCTCGCAGCACTGCGCATCGTGCGGTCGATGGTCACACAGGCCGACGAAGAGTACGCGCGGTTCCTTGTCACGAACCAAATGCTGCACGGCGTCGTCTACGTCCTGCTCCTCACGAACGGCAAGTACAATTTGCTCAATTCGGCCGCCCTCGAGTTGTTGGATGTCGTTGCCGCACACGGGACCAACGACCCGTCCGCCAGCGCCGGTGGCGCCGCGGGCGCACTCGTGATCGAGCACGGCGCATCCGCACCGGCAAGTACCCCGCACCTCCGGATGCTCGCGCGGCACGTGGCCCGACTGCACCGGTACTGGCCGCACCTCGCCTACGCGAGCATGATCCTCGACCGGCTCGTGCCGCCACGTACCGGCGACGACGACACTTTGGAGGACGACGATGACGACGACCGCGCCGCCGAGGAATCCGTGTGGGGGATCCGACCGCGCGTACCCGCGGCTCCCGCGACGGGGGCCACCGACGGCATGGACGTGGATACGACCCCGCAGGCATCCGCATCGACCATGCGGAAACCCGACCATGTCATGGACGAGCGCGGGATGACGCCGACACCCGCCGTTGCCGGCGGCAACAAGCGTGCGGCACCGCCGCTCGTCAAGTATGGCGAGGACGACGAGGACGACGAGAACGAGCTCGGGTTCGTGCGCGCTGGGAAGCCGCGTGGGATCCTGCGTGCGCGCGCGAGTGCGGCGGCCACGCCGACACGCGCATCTGGACAGTTTGCGCCGAGCACGGCGTCGCCGCTCGCGCCGAAACGCAAGTTGCTGTTCAAGGCCCGCAAGCCGGATTCGCCGGCACCGCCGTCCGAGGCCGCGGTGGCCGCCGCGGTGGCAGAGGCAACATCATCGTCTGGGTCGAGGAGTCCAGCACCCGAGGGCGGGGAGCAGGCAGAGTTCGGGGTGGAGGGGCCGAAGCAGCCGACGGAGGCGGTCCCGGGGCCAACGGGCTCCAAGAAGATCAAGCTGATGGTCGACGCGGAGGGGGGCGTGAAATAAGTTATGAATGAATGAAGGTGTGGGGATCGCGTGTCGTGCGCAACGCTGTGTTTTGACGGGCTCTACGGCCGCTGCGGCTGCTGTGGGCGAGAACGTCCGGTCCGCGCTGAGAGCCGGTGAGTGGGCATTTCTGAACCACCGTGAGCAGCAGAGCAGCATAGCGTAAGGTTCTGAAGCATCGTAAGCACCGCAAGGCGCAAGGGGCAAGCACCAAACCTCCGTGAGCGAGACGACGCGATCAGCAAGGCACGAAACAGCACGGCGCGAAATAGCATGGCACGAAACAGCACGGCATGAAAGGGGAGGGCACAGAACAGAAAGGCGCGAAACAGCACAACGAGAAATCAATCGCGAAAAATCAAAACCATCATGTTTTTGCACCCAACCCACGAGCGCACGCACAAACGAGCCGACCGTCCTTGTCGCCGCGCGACCACTCGCTCACCCATAAATCCGAATCATGCCGTTGACCATCGTCCAAAACAAAATGTACGTGAAGACGCCGCCGGACGTGACGCCGCTCACCCAAATCTCCTGCATCGGCGCCTTGAAATACCGTGCTTGCCGCGCACCGACCTTGACGACCGTCAAGAGCGCCGACAGAACCAGTGTCGCCACGACAAAGAACCCGAAACCGGCCCAGCCCGTCAGACCCAAGATCCCGGCCGTGATCCCGGCCACAATCGCAAACGCCGAACGACAGAATGTGAGCACTTGGGTATTGTGCATAAGCGCCGCGTCGGAGAAGAGCTGTGGCGGTGCGCGTGCCATTGTCTCTGGGCGCGATGCGACAGACTTGGTGGATGCGGAAGCGGCGGACGACGAGGCAACGGGCGCGGATGCGGAGCTTGCGGAAGCAGCAGAGGCGGATGCTGAGGATGCGGATTTGCGGCCAGCCATGGTAATCAAAGACTGGGTTGCTGGACTGGGTCGTGGCGGAAAACAGTGTGTCGGGTGCTGCAGTTGAGCGCGATTCGTTGTTCTGGTCGCGATCTTGGGTGTCCTTGCACAGGGCGCGCGCTTGAACGTGATGGCGCGTAGTTTGCAGCGAGTCGCTTGGGAATATTGCCAAAGGGACAGTCGAATGATGGAAGCGATCAGAATCCATGAGCCAGTTGCCAGCGGCTGCCAGGGTGCAACTAGACGCGACCGTTCAAGTCCACGTGCACTGACCGCCAATCTGGGCGAGCTCGAACACGCGGAATCAAAATCGCCATGACCATCGCGACCAAGACAATAAATCGAGAGGGCTGGACATGGTCGGTGCTTGGCCGCGCCAGAGAGAAAAAGTGAGGAAGCACTAATTTGTATCGCTAGACTGGCAAAACAATAACAAGAACGACAAATCAAAACCAAAACGACGAGGAAGACCACCAAGCCCGACTTACGCCTGCGGCTTCTCCGTCACTGGTGGCAGCGGGACCTTGCCCGCCTCGACCTGCCACTCGTTAGCAGCCGCGAGCACTGCCGGTGTCGACGGAATCGCCTGCAACCGCACGTTGCGCGCCTTTTGCGAGTGTGCCTTCGGGAACCCCATGGCGTCGAGGTAGGCCTCGGGCAGGCCCGAGACGCCGCGGTCGAGCTGGTCGGCGAGCTTGACGACGGTCGCGCGCAACACGCGCGTGTCGAGCCGCAGTTGCCGCTGCAGCGCCGGAATCTCGGTCGGTGCCGAGTCAAAGACGATCGAAACATAGTGGCCCTGCTGGTGGTACTCTTGGTGCGCCTTGATCCGGTACGGCAGTTCGCGCGCCTCGAGGTTGTTCATCGACCGCACGACACCGCCGCGGTTGATGATAGTCAGCGCCGCCTGCTTGACCAGGGGCTTGACGTAGGTCTAGAGAACAATGTCGACGGTACGGTGGGTAGGTGATCAGCACCGGGTTGCGAGAAAGCCGTGATAATCATGGCTGTGCTCATGGGCATCGGTTCACTCAACGCAATTTCATTCAGCAACCATGCCAAGGAACCGGAAGTGTCGAGGATGCGCACCTCTCCTCCCGCGCGGGCGATGGCGACCAGTTCATACAACGGCATGGTGGTGGTTGACTGGGCGAAAATCGGGTTGCTTGAATCGTTGATTCGGTGCTTGGGCTGGCCCACGATGCTCGTAGATACCGACGGCGCTGATTCAAGATTTCGGCCGGATTGCAGCGGATTGCAGCAAGTCCTCTGGTTCGTTGAATGATGGCCAATGGGTCGTGGACGAGGCCGGCCAAAGTTGTGAACGAAGTGGGCTGTGAGCCTGTGGGCTGATCAAAACAGCGGAGCCGAATGATGACCGCATGCAACGCATCACGGTGATGCACGTGACCTGGTCAACACTGGCCCGCTGCTGGCGAACTGATCGCTGCGGCGCTGATGCTCACCGCTCGTCAAGGCCACGCCCAACGACAGCGAACTGCGACGGCGACACCCGAAACAACAACGATTGCCCAGTAACCTCGGCAGTCATCCTTCATTCGACGTCCTCGACCTTCGACGCGCTCTTCGCCCTCCAGTTTTCAAGTCATGTCGTTCCGTGGCGGTTCGCGCGGTGGTCCTCGTGGTGGTAGCCGTGGCGGCTTTGGCGGCGGTCGCGGTGGCGGCTTTGGCGGCGGTCGCGGTGGCGGCTTCGGCGGCGGCCGTGGTGGTTTCGGCGGTGGCCGCGGCGGTTATGACGCGAACGCTCCTCCCGCCGAGATTGTTGGTGGGCATCTCACTCTCGACTCTACCTTCTTTTGATGCATTCCTCCACGACTCGCCCACTCCATTCTTGCATCTGTCGCTCGGCCATACCTTTTGGGTCTTCGACACGATCATATCGTGACCTTCTCCCGTCTCCATTTCCGTCTCCACTCCTGACGACCCCTCCTTGTTCCTTTGCCATCAATTCACCTTGTTCGCGTGCACTCATGAACCCTCTACCTTTTCCGCGGATCTCGTCTCCCAGAGATGGGCACCTTCCTGCACGCGTGCGAAGGCGACATGGTCTGTAAGTCGACCAACGCCAAGATCCCGTACTTCAACGCGCCCATCTTCCAGCAGAACAAGACGCAGATTGGCAAGGTCGACGAGATCCTCGGCCCCATGAACGAGGTCTACTTCACCGTCAAGCTGTCCGACGGCATGAACGCCACGTCCTTCAAGGTCGACGACAAGGTCTACATTGGCGAGGACAAGCTCCTCCCGCTCGAGCGGTTCCTGCCCAAGCCCAAGGTCGCGGGCGGCAAGGTCCAGAAGAAGGACGGCGCTGGCCGCGGTGGTCGCGGTGGCGCGCGCGGCGGGTTCGGCGGCCGCGGTGGCGGTCGCGGCGGCTTTGGCGCGTCGCGCGGCGGCTCGCGCGGTGGGTTCGGCGGCGGCCGCGGTGGCGGTCGTGGCGGGTTCGGCGGCGGCCGTGGTGGTGGCTTCGGCGGTGGCCGCGGCGGCGCCGGTGGTCGTGGCGGTTTTGGCGGCCGTGGTCGTGGTCGTGGCGGGTGTACGTTTCCTGCAGCTGAGATTATTGACGTCGCGAACTCTGATTGACGATTGCTTTTCGACCACCTCGACTAGACTAAGTGCCGTCCACCTCGCGCAAGTTTCCTAGTCGTTGATTTTGTCCGTGGGCGGGCCAGTTCATCCGTGTTAATTATTCTTATTGCTGCTCTGGGTAACAGTGGTGTTGTTTGGCTTTTGGGTTCAACTGGCAACGGTTTTTTTTTCGGCAGTGTCAACTTAACACTTGCAATTCAGCAAGCAGGTCGCCGTCCACGGGCGGTAACGGCGCGCGAGCCGTCGACGGGCGACGCATCGACGACGGAGTCGGCTTGTGCGGTGGTGACCGCTGCTCCGCCCTTGGCTCGCCAAGATCCTGCAATCTGAGCGACGCCGATACGTCCACGGCCGCATCTGCCTCTGCCTTGCCGCGACGAGCTCGGGCCCCGCCGCCATGTGTTGGCGAAGTCCACAACGGATGCTCGCGCTCGTACCGCGCCTGCATCTCGCGCGGATCGTCGAGCGGGACCACATCCGCCCACGGGTCCACCTCCCCATTCGCACGCGCCACCGAGGTCGCGCGCGCATGTTCGGCGACCCACCGGTCCACATCGACCACGTGTCGCATCGCCTCGGGCGACCGGTCCCACAATTGCCGCCGCGCGTGTTCGGCGCGCGCCTCGAGCTTGCGCAGCGCGTCGGCAAAGATCGGGTATGGGTGCTGTCGCACGGCCGCATGCGCCGATTGCACTTGTCGGTCGAGGTCGAGGAGCGTCCATGGAGTCACGGTCCCGCCGACGAGCGTCAAGTGCAGCTGCTTGATCAGGTCGCCGACGGCCATGAGGTCGACGGTGGGGGTTGCGTCTGGGCACGGGTCAATGGCGACCGAGTCGGTCACGTCGAGCGGGTACTCGATGTCTCCTGGGTGGTGATGGTGCTCGATGGCGTGATCGAAATGGGTCGGCGGGTGCGGGAGCGACAGGGCCGGATCCATGACGGAGGGGCCAGCCGTAAACGGTAGTGGCGCAATGTGCGATATGGTAGCCAAGCTGGCCCGTGCCACAGCCACCGGCTCATTCCCGTCGACGCCGGTCGGCGGGACTGATCTTGCGTGCGCCGAATCGACACCCACGCGCGGCATCGGGGCGTTGATCGCGTGCATCAATGCTGTCTCGAGAGTCTTGACCTTCGTCGCGAGCGCGTGGTTGGTCACGACAAGGCTGCTGAGCTTGGCCACGTCGACGGTCGGGTGCATGTCCTTGCTGCGCTCGGGCTTGCCGATCGACTGGGGCAGCTTCGGAGGCGGGAGCTTGCCCGCCGGCCGCCATGCGGCGCGCGGCACTTGCACGACCGGTTCGCGTCTCGGCCGTGACTTGGTATCTTTCGGTTTGCCATCGATCTTGGCGCGCTGCTTGGCAATAATGGCCTGCAAATGCGACGGCGGGAGGTGCAGCGTCGGGAGCAACGGATCGATGCCGTCGTCGAGCCGCTGCAGGTCCGGGTCGGTGCGGCACATGGCGTCGCCCATTGCGAACACTTCGGCCACAAACTTGGGATCTAGGGGGGAAATGAGGCATCATACGATGAGACTCTGTCAAAAATCGCCGTGATATCGCGTCGACAAACAAGTTGTAGTCCCGTACCCACGTTCGCGTTTCCGCGCAAGTCAAACGCCGTCATCGATCCCATCCCACGCATATCCTTGAGCACAAGCAGCACAGCCTCAGCGCCCTCATTGGTGATTTGGTTGAACTGCATGTCAATCACCTGCACGCCCACGTCGTTTTGCACCGCGTCGATCAGGTGGAACAGGCCGCAGTCGCCAAGGCGGTTGCACGACAAGTTGATGCGCTTGAGGAACGAGCGCGATGTCGACATGGCAATACCTGAGTCGACGGATCGGCGGCCGTGCAGCGATTTGCTGCGAGACGAGCGGGAAGACCGGGGGGCCGAGACGCGCAGTTGGTCGGGGAAGGCGGCTTCGATTCGACGGACCGATTGCGACTGTGAATCAAACAGACCGGTGAGTAATGGCGTCGAGCCCGGGTGGAGCGCAAAAAATGGCGCACCTTCAATGCCTCGGCCAAGAGTGCGGCCGAAGAGTGCGTGAGCTGGTTGTCCGCGAGTATCAAAATGGACAGCGACGACGACGACTTGATGGATGGTGCAAGCTCTGCAATGCGCGGCAAAAGAATATGTGTGGGCCCTAGGCATCGCGTGCGGCCTGCGACAAAAACAAGAAGATCACGAACCCGCAAAGCCGGTATCCCCAATCTCACAGCGAGCAAGTGAAAAGTGCGTGAGCGATTTGCTCTTGATGACGGCTTGGCAGAGCGACTTCAAGTGTGATGGCTTGAGGATGATACCATCGAGCGTCAAGGTCGTGAAGTTGGGCGAGTAGAGGATGGCACTGGCGACCGACCTAGCTCCGAGCAATCTAGTCAAACTCCCGCGCCACGGAAAGTCGGAATAAAGTAGTAAAAAATGGGCGGGCGAGCCCCTACGGACCCGAGCAGCGGCGTCGTGACCTCGTCGTGCAAAATGAGCGGGATTTTGGCCTTGAGCGTGGCGGTTGCGCGCTCCAATTCCTTGCCCGATTTGAGCTTCATGAGCTGCCGTTTCTCTGTAACAGCGAATTTCCCATTCTTGTCAGATCCATGCTTCTTGAACTATATTGCGCAGTTGACTCCCCAAACGCCGTACTTTCATCCCACCAATTGCTCCAAATGCAGACACCACCCAGATCCACGGCTAGTGCGAGACTGTCGGTCAGCAGGCCCCAATCGTTGTCGCCCGCAACCTTGTCCCCCGGCACACGGACAATGCGGTGATTGAAAAAGGCCGGCGTCAGGACATAGGAGAGCGGGTAGGCCCTGACTTGCTGGCAGGCTTTCCGGTAGACGTCGGCGAATGCGCCGCGCTTGGCATGGGCTCGGCTGTCGTGGCTGGACATGGCGGTGATGGTGGTGCGAGTTGCAACCCGCGGGTAGAGGCCGAATTCAGAACACTGCCGATCGCGAGTGCGGCGGCTCGTGAAGCTCTATTGACGGGCTGGACTGCAGCAAGTTGGCGGGCATAGATTGAATTCGAGCTGGCGCGGCACATTTTGCGATTTGGTGAAGGTTCGACGCGATCGGAGAGCAAGAGGAAAGAGACCTGTCACGTCTGTCGCCAACAACGCGTCGTAGTTCATGGCAATGGCAGGGACACCTCTATTGCATCAGGAGGCTGCCCGCCAAGTGTTCTTTTGCTCCACGTCCACGTCGACCCGGCGAGCAAGGCAGCAACTCGAGCGACAGCACGACCACACTTGCTGCAAGAATCCCTGCTGCAAGCACCAACTGCTCGTCGTCGGCCGCGGCTGCCCACAGCTTCAACGAGCTTCACCATGGCGCCCTCGCTGTGCCCGCTCGGCTCCCCGCGCGCTGAACAACTGCGGGTGAGTGGGCTCTCTCCAACAGACAATATCTGAGAATATCGGCTGACGCGTGTTGCCATCGGTCGCGTGTAGCGCGCCGTGATTTACAAGCTCAAGGACTGGGGCTTCCCGCGTCCCGACGCTGACGTGCTGGACCGCTTCGTCAAGCTTATTGACCATGCTCCACCTCGCTATGAACTCGAGGGCAGTCTTCCGCCGCGTACTTATCAATTTCTTGAAGCATTGTTCGCTTGGTTTGCGAGGTAGCGATGTGACGTTGGCTGGCAAGCGGTTGAGACGAGTGGACTTGGGATTACGTCGCTGCCCTGGACTTAAGTGGGCTCCGCGATCCTCTGGTCGAAGACCGAACGTGTTGGTTGCGCACTCTCCATGCCATGAACCTGTTGTTTCTCTCTCCGTGGTCACTTGTCGTCGCCCTGTGAAGCCGTTGTTGCTCGCTGTCGTGTGTTATACTTGCGTCGAACGATTCGCAATATCATCATTAACGTTTATGCTCGCGCGCTCTCGCCCGCAGTCTTCCCCACCTCGCGGCCGCACCCTCAGTTTTTCGACTGGCTGCTGAAGGACGCGCTGCCAAAGATTGTCGAGACAAACCCGAGCAAAGAGCTCGCAGCCTCCGTTCCGAGCCGCATGCTCGAAACTTGGCGGGACCGTTCGAAATCAGATCGCTCGGGATCTGGCCGATCTGGCTCCGACCGCACTGCCTCTGACCGGTGTGGCTCTGATCGCGCTGTTCCTACACCGCCCGTGGAACCTGCACCTGAGCGCTCGGGATCGCCGCTCGTCATTACGCTGGAGCGCAGGTTCGAGCGTTTGTTCGTCGATATGTGGCCTGCTCTTGTACCCAAGCTCACGTCATCTATATCCGTAGGAACAAACGCCTCGTCCGGCGCGTCGGGCTCGCACCGGAACCGGGCTCCGCGCAGCCGCTGCAAGAACCAGCGCGGCACGCTTCTACGAGCAGTCTTGACGGTGGCGCTGACCGTCGTGAGGACCCGGGCGACCATGATCGGCGCGGTAGCGAGGACCGCACGCGCTATCGCGAGTCGAGCCGTCGCGACGACGACCGGAAACGCGACGATCGGAAACGCGACGACGACCGGAAACGCAGTGACGACCGCCGCTCGCGCGATCATGATCGGCGGCGAGACGATGACCGGCGGCGCAGTGATGATCGCCGTCGTGACGAGGACCGTGGTCGGAGCAGCAAGAGCGATCGCGACAGTGACAAGCGCCGGTCCGAGTCGCGCCGCTCGTCACGCTCGCGCGACCGCTCGACCTCACGTGGACGCAGCAGCGCGCGCCGCGCCGAGAGCCCCATGTCGCCTTGGTCCCAGAAGCCGAGTTCACAGACCGGGTCGAGTGTTGCGCCGTCGCGCGACACGAGCCGATCGAGTCGGCACCGTACTGGCCGCTCACGCGAGCGCTCGCCTGATATGGCAGCTGCGGCGTCCCGCGGCCGGTCCCGCGACCGACCGTCGCACACGGGCTCGGATCGGCACAGCGAGTCGGCTCGTGACTCCCCAAAGGGGTTCGAGCGTGTGGAACCTGGATTCGGCTCCGCGTCGGCAAGGGGATCCTCGCTGGGACCGCAGTCGCGCGGGCCGACGGGATTCCCGCAGGAGCAGAGCATGCCGTCGCACCGGCAGCAGCAGCTGATGCAGCAGCAGCGTCAACAGCAGCAGATGATGCAGCATCAGCGTCAACCGCTGCTGATGCAAGCTCAACGCCAGCAGCCGCACATCTCGCACCGTCAGCAGCAGCAAGGCCATTTCCCGAACCAACAGCAACAACAATTCCGGCCGCCGGGCCAGTTTGTCGGTGGACGAGGTTCGGATATGCGCGTGGCGTCTTGTCATTTTTCTCAATGTCGAGTTATTGACCATTTTCCATTCCAACTGCGTCCTTAGGCGGACCGGGCGGACCGATGAACCCGCGGTTCCAGGGCAACCAAGGCCCGCGTGGCCCGTGGCCCGCGCAACACGTACAGGCAGCTCCTCGTCCTCCTGGCAACCAGGGCGGGTTTGCTGCACTCAACCAGGCGCAACAGCCCGTCTCGCAACCACCAACGGCTCCACCTGCCGCCGCCAAATCCTACGCGGAGCAAGACGATTACCGCCAAGAGGACGAGTACGAGATCCCCGACGAGCTCGACGGCCAGGCCACGACGACTTCATCCGAGGTCGCTGAGCAAGCCTCGACGACCGTGTCGTCGGCGTCACATCAAGAGCAGGCTCAGGCGCAGTCGCAGCCGTCGTTGCAGCCGCAGACTCCGCTCCAGACTCCGCCGCGATCGCAAGGACCCGCGAAACCCAAGCTGATCACGGACCCACAACCGATTGCGACCTACTCGGCGTCGTTTGCCGTGCGCGGTACGCCCGCGGGCCCGATCTATAACTACAGGTACGATAACAGCAACGATTACCTAACTCGGCAGTGCGCGTACCGCGACGACTTTTACGCCGGCCACTTGCTCGACCGATACGTGGGCCCACCCGGGTCGCTCGCGCCGTTCCCGACATCGCGCAACGACTCGAAGAGCAACCCGACGTGCGCGATTCTGTGCACGCCGTACGAAACGGGTGACGCACCGTCGCGGTGCCGGCACTGGCCGTTCTGCTTTTACGGGCAGGCTGCGCGGCAGCCGTGCAAGTTTTGGCACCCGACCGCGATTTGCGCCGACTACCCGAACTGTCGCTACGACGATGCGCGGTGTCCGTTTATCCACCCGATCTACTTCCCGCTCGTCTCGGACCCGCAGAGCAACTTGCACGGCGCGACGCTCGATTTCCAGGGCGCGCTTCAGACGATCCAGCTCAAGCAGACGGCGGCGGGGACCGCGCCCGCAGCGGCCGCGGGTGGTGCAGCAGCCAGCGCGTCTGGCTCGGCCTCGGGACCTGCGGCTGCCAAGCCGTCGTCCCATACATCTGCGGTGGATCGCGCTGCGATGGCCACCATTCCGGTACGATAATTTTCTCACCGCTGTTTCTCCATTCCGAGCGCTGCAACTGATGGATACTTTTTTCGATTTCCTGTCATGCAGTGCAAGTTCGGCAGCAAGTGCACGCGCAAAGACTGCGCGTACGCTCACCCGCACACGTCGGACCGGTTCTCGCTCATTGCCGACGACAAGGCGGTGGAGCGCATCGCCACGGGCGCCGGGTGGAACAACCAGTCGGGCGGCGACCTCATGGAGCTCGATGTGTACGGCGACGATGCGCTCATGTGGCAGTAGAGACGCAACGAGTGTTGTTGTATCATGGTTTCGAATGCATTTTTATGAATCACGACATGGGGGAGCATTGCAGCAGTTCGTTCTTTATTTCAAATCAACCAAAGGAGGCCCCCCGCCAATCGGGCCCCACAGAAAACAGAAACACATTGTTCAACCCACATATACCTACTTGACGGGTGAGGCCACGTCGGGCCCAAGCATCGTGACCGGGTCAATGGGTGGCAAGTTGGTCGTGATCGGCGTCTGAACCACGCCCCCGTTCACGTCCGAGAGCAGGAAATGGCGATAGACCTCGTTCTGTGTTTCCTCGACAAACGACATGTTGAGCCCGGCAAGACGGCGTGCAAGCACGTCCGACATTTCCGGCGGGACCTGAATCCCCATGAGCACCTTGCCGATATCGCCGCCCTGCGACCGGTAGTGGAAGAGGACCACCGACACGTCGCGGAACGTGGTCAAGAGCTTGCGAATGATCCCGGGCTGTTCGCGGAACTCGAACCGGAACACGCGCTCGTTGGGCACGTACGACCGCCCACCGACGAGGTACCGCGCGTGCGACTTGGCCACTTCATTGCGCGAGACGTCGACGCCCGACATGTTCAGGTGCTTGACCGAGTCGAAGATGGACGCGACTTCGTCGTCACGGTTGGCCGTGGGCGCGACCTTGAACGAGGCAAACACGTGCGCGGGCAAGTTGGCGAGCCCGCGGTACGACAGCTCCGTGATTTGACGCGGCAAGATGGCCTCGACGAGCGCGAGGAAGCTGCCAGGGCGTTCCGGGATCATGACTGAGACGAGTGCTTCGGTCTCGTCACCGATTTCTGCGCGCTCGGCCACGAAACTGTACGTGAACAAGTCAAAGCGGTGAGATACGTCCCCCTTGAGCCCGACAGCCACACGCTTAAATATCTACGGACCGCAGTCGGCCAAAGTTCATGTTGGCGCCCGACGTGATCGCAACGACGCGCCCGCCCTTCATGCCGTTCTCCTGCAACCACCGCTTGCACCCAGCGAGCGACAATGCGCCCGACGGCTCCACAATCGACCGTGTGTCCTCAAACACGTCCTTGATGGCCGCGCAAATCTCATCGTTTGACACGAGCACCATTTCGTCAACGTGCTCCTGCACGAGCCGGAACGTTTCGTCGCCGACACGGCGAACGGCTGTACCATCGGCAAAAAGATCGCAATCCATCATCGTAATCTGGTGGAAAAGCAAGGAGTCAGCCTGTGCGCACTGATCAGTGAAGAAGAAGTAGCGCCATGCATACCGGGTGGCCTGGAGACGCCGCGAGCAGCACGAGCGCGAGCGGTCATAAACGAGGCCACGTTGTGTGAGCCACAAGAAAATCGACGGCTTGGTGAGCACGAAGTCAAAGTGCGTACCCATCAGAAGTGCCTGGTGCATCGAGTTTTGGTCCATTTCCTCGACGCCAATCACGCGCACCTCGGGGTAGAGGCGCTTGACGTACGCGGCAATCCCGGCGAGAAGACCACCACCGCCACAGCAAACGAAAATGGCATCGACGCGACTGTCGGGCAGCTGGCGCATGATCTCCATGCCACATGTTCCTTGACCGGCAATGATGTAGGGGTCGTCGTAGGCCGGGATGTTCACGTAGCCCATTTCGCGCTCGAGCCGCGCGGCTTCCTGCTGCGCTTCCTTGAGGTCGATACCCGACAGGACGATCTCACCACCGAACCGGCGCACCGACTTGCGCTTGATCTCTGTGGGCAAAAGAAGCACGGTTAGCGTTCTGGACGATCGATAGCGCCAATCGGATTCGAAAGACAAGACGGACCGGGCGACGTCGTCGGCATGACAATGAGCGACTTGATGCCGAGCTTGGTCGCGGCCAATGCCACACCCTGCGCGTGGTTCCCCGCCGACGCGCACACGACACCACGCGCACGCTCCTCGGGCGTCAGCGACTTGAGCTTGTAGTAGGCACCGCGAATCTTGAACGAGAACACGGGCTGCATATCCTCGCGTTTTAAGAATACCGTATTGCCGAGACGTGCTGTCAGGTTCTCGGCGAGCTGGAGGGGCGTTTCCTTGGCCAAGTCGTAGACTGTTAGGGAAATCAAAATGAGATCCAGTCAGTCGATACTTTCGTGGTAGACGCGTGTTCTCGCCCTCCTCGCCCTCCTCGCGCTTGCTCGCTTGCACATGCGAACACGCCCCAACACAGTGCACCCCTAGCAAAACGTACTCGGTGCCGTCAAAATCATCTTTAAATAGTCCGGATGGCGAGACGGCAACACCTTCTTGTCACGCTTGGGCTTCTTGTACCCGGGCGACGGCGTGCGGTTGATAACGTGCACGAGCGGTGCGCGCGCCGTCGGGCTCGTCGAATTGCCCCCGTTGGCCATGAGCGCCGCAGCCAGCGCTGCCGTTGCCGGGTGCGACGACTCAGGCGGCTGCATGTTGATTGCCGACGTGGGCATACGCGGCCCCACCGCCGCTGCCGGCGCATGCCCGTTCTCATCTTCGAGCGAGAGCAGCTCAATACTCGCTGCGGGCGAGCTGGGTTCCGACGACTGGATCGAGCTAGCGCGCGACGTTTCGGTGGGCGTGGCCGACATGAGCGGCATCGGCGGCAGCTGCAGCTGCAGGATCTGCGCAGGCGCGGCCTGCACGGCCGGAACGACGACGGGCGATGGGCGCACGGGAGTCGCGGCACCGTTGGTGCCGTTGGTCGGCGTCACCGTGCCGGGCGTACTCGGAGCGCCAGGCATGGTTGTTACGGTTGAGGAGCTGCTGGTTCGGGGAGAGTATGCGGGAGTCACCGTCACAGTTGGAGCGTCGGCTGGTCTGCAAGGTTGAGCAAAGTGGGGGCGAAATGGAGTGAGCTGCGAGTTTGGAGCTGCGGAGAGAGAAAGAGTGGGAGGGAGACGCGGGGAGAGATTTGATCACGAACCCTCGCGTGTCAACGTTGCCAGCTCTTGCTGCTGAGCTTTTCGTCGAGCTTGTCGTCCCCGGCAAACTGAGCCGCCGCAGCGTGCTTGGAACGTAGGCGGCCAAGGCACGCAGCGCCGCCGACGTGCGTTTTTCCCGGCGTGAGGTTGGTGCCGTGCTCGTGCTGATCGTCGTCGACCGGGCAATTATTCCCTGCACGTTGCGGTCGCGCTCACCACCGCCGCCGTCATGGCTGCCAACGGCATCGTCGCGCTCCTCATGAGCAACGAACGTCATCCACGTCGCGTCGTGCCGTCGGTCTAATGAGGTGATCTGGCGGTTGGGGCAAAATACGCGCAGCGAGTCGTGCACGTCTCAAACGATGGGGTCGGTCGCAGTACGAAACTTGATTGTTCTTGATGAAACACCGTCTCGCGCGCAACGACCGCGCGCCCTATTTGTAGCGTCATCAGCCACCGAAACGCCAGCGGACAAAAGGCGGTTGGGGCGGTCCAAGTTGTGCTCTGGCCAATCGTGGTGCAGGACGAGTGCGAAAGCGCCGTGCCCGCCACTGCTTGCCCGTAAAAAACGTTAATCCTCACGCGGATGCGAAGACAAGAGAGATTCCCTTACGAAACGTTTATGATGTTGCTCCTCGTGTCATGTATCTTTCTATGTCGCCATGAGTCAAGGCGCTCATCAAGACGTGCAGAGTGCGCACGTGCCGCGGATCGAGTACGGGTGAGCCTCTAGTTGAGGTCTCTTCGAACCCAAGGACAACTCTGGTCAAGACTAGCTCTATGTCCAGGACCTCACGGTATTTACACATCATCGCGTCGGTTTCAACCACGTTGGTCCTGGAAATGCTCTGGATTGAAGGCACGCCTCGTTTCCTGCGTTCTAGCACGTTGCAGCGGCTATACGCAAGGCCCCAGCGCCACCAAATCAGGTCGTGAGGAGCGCGAGCAGCGCGAGTGAAATCTCAACGTTGCTAATTGTCATTTTCCAACCTCGCAGGCACGCGGACGGGAGCGCAAACGTGCTGCAAGCAGATCGCACGCCCTGAACGTTGTCAAGAGCTTGAGTCTGGTCGACTTCATGGTCGTGCACGACTGGTACCGCCGCAATGAGAGGGCGGCGCGCATTATATTTCATGATCTCCGTGACGGCTGGCACCATTCGTGGAGGTTGATGAGCCGACAAGCGAACTGGCATGGAGATGTGAACACAGGCGCCGGCGCGAAAGTGTGAGCAAGAGCGGGGCTGGCATGCAACTCCGCGTTTTTGTCGTACCAAGAGCACTGTGCGATCAGTTGGAGCAGCTCATCGTCAACGAGACGCGAGCCGGGGTGACAGCTTGCAGCTGTGGTGAGTGTTGCCGTTCACGAACCAGCACGCTTGTTGCCAGGTGCTTGCCATGGAGTGGCGTTGTCCAGGTGATATCGACTCATTTGATCGACTGGCTGCGCCGCTCGGCCCTTTTTTCGGTTCTTCCCGCGCGAGTCGTGCCGAGGCCGACTTCAAACAAAATCATCGCTCCTCCACTCCTCTGCTGGACCTACCGTCTCGAATATCCAGGTGATTTGCGCCGGATACAAGAACTTGCTGCAACCGCGCTCCCCCAGAGTATCCTCTCCACCTACCAGATTGCTGGCCAACCTGCCAAGTCGACGGCAAGCCGCCATTCCCGGACTCTCACGAGCATCAAATCGGATTGAACACGTCCCGACCATGCGCGCCGTCTTGCAACGCGTTACTCAGGCCAGCGTCGCGGGTACGCACGACCGACGCCATTCAGGCATCAAGTCGCGATCAATCATGAACGCTGATGATTGGCCGCGGTCCGCGGTCATATTTTGTAGTCGATGGCGCCGTCATTTCGTCGATCGGCAAGGGTCTTTGCGTGCTCGTCGGCATCACCAAGGACGACACGCCCGACGATATGGAATACATCATTCGCAAGATCTTGAACACGCGGCTCTGGGAGGACAAGGACGGCGCCATGTGGAAGACATCTGTCAAGGATGCTGGACTCGAAGTGTTGTGTGGTGCGCATGCTTGCTCGACGCGTCTTTGGTCGTGGCACTGGTTTCTCATGCTGGTACTGATGAATAGTGTCGCAATTCACGCTCTACGGCACGGTCGCCAAGGGCAACAAGCCCGATTTCCATTTGGCTATGGGTGCGGCCGGGTCGCGTGATTTCTACCACACGTTCCTCGACAAGTTGAAGGAGGCCTACAGCGCTGACAAGATCAAGGGTGCGTGCTGTCTTCTCCACCCGCAGGTGCTCGCGGAGAGTGGCTCCAAACCAGGCTAATTTAACGCTCCCCCACGGTGTCTTTCCACAGATGGCCAGTTCCAGGCTATGATGCAAGTCAGTTTGACCAACGACGGGCCCGTCACGCTGACCATCGACTCGCGCATCCGCAAGTAGATCAAATAAATCCAACATGCATTTCAATTCAAGACGATCCATCGGCCGGCGAGCCCGCAGCTGGTGCACCGCTGTTCGGCGCAACCAAAACGTCGCCGCTGAGCTCGGCCAGCTTGACCGCCGCCAGGAACCCCATCACGTTCTTGTGCTTGGCCCACTCGTTCATGCGAGTCAAGTGGACTGCACGGTACTCGTCGCTCTGGATCCGCTCGAGCCGCGCGTGTCCGTCGGGCGCACGCGCAAACACAAACCGACCGTCGGGCACGGCCGCGGTCTGCGACTGCACGACTGCTTGCGTGTCGGAAAGGGCGGGGAAAGTGTAACCAAACAGATCCGTGACCGTCGTGAGCAGGTTGGTCACGATCGGGTGGTCGTACGCGACGACGACCGGCGTTGCGATCTGGTCGGGCCCCGCGGCAGTGGCGGAATCGGCCTCGAGCTTGCGCTTCTTGGTCGACGGCGTACCGGCTGCCGTGGCGTGGTCAGCTCAAGCTGCAACCGCGCGGTTTCGCTCTCAAGTTGCGCGACACGCGCCAAGGCAGCAGCCGCGGTGTTCCCGCGTGTGCCGCTCGACCGCACAGCCTCGTCGGCCATCTCCTGCAACTGCGTGCGCAGTTCGTTGGCGTTACGCTCAAAGTCGGCGGCCATGCGCTTATACTTTAAGTGATTCGCGTGCTCGGTCCAGAACTTGTCCTCGGCCTCCTTTGTCTGCGCCTTGGCCTTGGCGAGCATCGCGTTCACCTGATCGCGCTGGCTCATTGCCGCCTGCACATTTTCCTTGGCCACCTCGAGTTCCTCGGTCTTGCGCGCGAGCCGCATCTTGACGCCTTCCAATTCCGCGAGCACATCGTTTGGCGACTTGGGTACGGTCGCCCACGCGCCGAGTCTCGTCTGCAACTCATCGCGCTCGGCCTCGAGCACGACGACACGGTGTCGCAACTCGTCCATGCCCTTGAGTTTCTGCGAGAGCGCGAGTTTCTCCTCTTCGAGCAGGTGCGTCGCGCGCTGCAGGTCGCGCAGGCGTGCGACTTCAGCGGTCAGCGTCGTGTTCTTGGCCTCGAGGTCGGTCATGTACTGCACGTTGCGCAGAACTTCGTTGCGCTGCGCCGAGACACCGCCGTAGAGAAGGGCTTCTTTTTTGGTCTTGACGTGCTCGGCGTGCAGCGTCTCGTACTTGGACTCGACGGCGCTGAGTTTCTGGAGTAGGGCGAGGTTCTCGCGCGCGAGGGACTCGTTCTGGAAACGGATCAAGTTTTGTTAGTAAATGATCCACGGCATGAAATATCAGGCGGAGAGACGTACCCGGCCTTGCACTTGACTGATTTCCTTGTCCTGCACCTCGACGGTGCTCTGGATCAGCTGCATGTGCTGTGCCTCGGCGTGTGTCGCGCGCTTGGCCTCGCGCTCGAGATGCTGGCACTTGGCCTGCAACTCCTCGAGTTGCGTCTCGAGGCGTGTCGTGGTTGAGACTTCCCTGGACTAGTGTGGTCCCACCATGGTTAGCAAAGACAAGGTGGAGAGTGCCTAGATGCGGGTCTAAAGCAAGTACCCTGGCTTGCTCGAGCTCGGTGCGCAGGTCTTGCATGTCCTTTTCGAGCTTGGTCTTTTTGTGGTAGAGGAACTTGCGCTGTTCGTCGAGCGTCTAATCATCGGCCGGAAAACGGGTGATCAGCGTTTTAATCGCAAGCACAATGAAGTTACAGGTGACTCACACGCACCGAGCACCGCGCCGTCGTGGATGCAAAGTCCTTTTGCAGCTGCGTGACCGTCGACCTCAGCGAATCGACTTCGAGCGCATGCTCATTGCGGAGCGACAGCACCTCGGCCTCCTTGGCGCGCAGCTTTTCTTGCAACTCGGCAATCTCCGACTGGTCTAATAATTTCGTTCCGCCATCCGCGTCAGCTCTAGTTCATGACACCGAGAATAAACTCCAGCGTCATGAAACGTGCATTTGGCCACGGCAGACGGCACCACGCCATCACCACGCACCGACGACCCGACCGACCACCGCGACACAGTCGACAGGTTTGACCGGCGGGACGCGCTCGGGCGCGTGCGGACGGGCGAGTCAACCGAGCTCGGCGACGCGGCGCCGTACGAGGTAAAGGTCGACCTGAACGGCGCAGGCGAGTACTGATGCGAAGCGCCGTGGTCCTCGTCCTCGTAGTCGTCGTCGTAGTCGCCGTCGCTATGCTCCGGTGGCCGGTCGCGCATGGCCTGTTCGAGCAGCTGGATGGTCGACGCGCTGACCAAGGTGGGGCGCGGCGTGTCGACCGTCATGGGCGTGTCGGCAGCGGGGGCGTGCGCGCGCGCGCGAGGGAGTGGAGTCGCAAAGACAGAGTCGTCGTAGTGATTGCCGTTGGCGGTGGGCGGTGGCGGCGCGTAGCCCGAGCTGGAGCTGGGACCGGGTGGGTACATGGTGGGCAGCGTAGATTGCAGCAGGTTGCGCGCGCTTGTCGTGCTCTTCGGCAGCGCAACGTCGTCGTCGCGGACCACGCCGTGTTCGACCTTGACTGCGACTTGCTCGCGGTGGCCGACTTGGAGGGGTTTGACGAAGACACATGTGGTCGTGATCGTCTCCAGCGGCGCTCCTCCCAGTTCCCGAAAATTAATCACCTCCTCACCGACGACCACTCGCTCGCCGTCGACTGGACGCACTCGCCGCCATGGACCTGCTCAAGAACATTGTCGACCAGGTCAAGCAAACCGAGCTGCAAAAGAAACGCAAGCTGCTCGCCGTCGACTCCGACGCCTCGCCTGCTTCAACCGAAGACGCCGCTCCCCCACCCGCGAAAAAGTACCTGCGCCGCGGCGACCTCGAGCGGCTACGCGAAGAAGAGTACCTGCGGCGGCAACAGCAAAAGGAAGCCGAGCGCGCACGCCGCCACGCCGCATCGACCCCAACCTCCACCCACTCGGGCAGTACCGCGACCCCGACCCGGCGGCACCGGGACGACCGTGGCGACGACGACGATGACGAGGCCGAAGCAATTGATGCGATGTTGCAGCAATTATCGGCCGACGAAGTGAACCGCCGACTGCGTGCGCGCGGCCACCCGATCCGATTGTTTGGTGAGTCGGACCGCGACCGCGTCTGGCGCATGCGCCGGATTGAGGCCGAGGCGATGGACGAGGGCAAGGGGCAGCGGAACGAGTACGCGCAGCAGTTGGCGCGGACTGAGGCCGGGTTGCAGCTCGAAATGCTGCAGCGCGAACGCGGCGGCGGAGCGAGCGATGCCGGTGGCAGCAGGTCCGCCGCGGGCACCGACACGGCATCCCCCGCCGCTCCCCGCGCGGCCGGCGAGTCCGCCGACGGCGTTTACAAGCCCGAGTACGACGTGACCAAGCTGCATGCCGGTCTCCTTGCGACCGATCCGGACGCGTGCTTTGTACTCGTTTACGTGTGCCTTCGCCGCATGCTCGATACCTGGGAGGCCATCTTGGCGGCACGGCCCGACCACGTCAAGCGGTCGACGGCGGGCAAGCACGAGGCAACCAAATTTGCGCAGGCCAAGGATAACTTAAAGCCCTTCTTCAAGCTGCTCAAGCGCAAAGCCGTCGAGACCGACGTCATGGCCAAGATTGCCGATATCTTGAGGTATGTCCAGCAGCGCGAGTACGTCAAGGCCTACGACGCCTACTTGCAGCTGAGTATCGGGAACGCGCCGTGGCCGATTGGGGTGACCATGGTTGGGTACGGGATCCTACTTCTTTTCGCTCGATTCCGTGATGCCGTGGGCCGAAACTGACACGAAGCGACTTTCTACAGTATTCACGAACGTTCGGCGCGCGAAAAGATTTTCGCCAGTCAAGTCGCGCACGTTCTCAACGACGAGACGCAGCGCAAGTGGATTCAGAGCATCAAGCGCATCATGTCCTTCTTTCAGCTGCATTTCCCGCCCGACGACACCACCAAAATGTTTGGTTGATTGCTGCTTGCAGCGCAGAACAAAACATGGAAAACCGAGCAAAAAAATATTATCGTATTCTATTTGCCATGGCTGCCGCGTGGTCAGACCTGGTCGGTCGAGTTTGGCCGAGCTTGCAGACAAGCTCACGGCAAACACGACAAAGACCAGCAATAAATAGAGGATCATGCGCCCATGTGAGGTCGCAAGATATCGCACCAAACACCAGAAAAAGAGAAAAAGGCCAGCAACAAGAAAAAAAACCTCACGGCATTTTCAGTAGAGCAAATCGCCGATCCACTTGGACACCTCGTGCACCTCGCGAGTCTTGCTCCACGACACGTTGCGCCGCTGCCGCACCGCTGGGGGTACTGGTAACTCTGGCTCCGGTACGACCACCGCCGCCGCCGTCGCCGCCGGCTCCGCGGCCCGAGCACGGTCCAACGCGCGCTGGATACGCTTGCGCGGCGCTTCGAGCGTATCATCCGCATCCTCGTCCACACTGCGCATGCGTTTTCGCGGCGTCGACAGCGGAGACGCAGGCGCTAGCGCCTGCTGCGCGGTGGGCGGTGATGTCGGCCCTGTCGCTGCACTGCCAATCCCACGCTTGGCAGCCGTCGGCCGCACAATCGCGCGCGGCGGCGTACCCAGCAGGGGCTGGCGCGCGGGTGATGCCGGGAGCGGGACCATATGCGGTGCCATGGGCGACAGAACCGGCGGACCGGCAGTCCATGCCGTGGTCGTCGCGGGCTGCGTCGCCGTACTGGCGGCTCTTGCCGTGCGCTTGATCGTGTGGTGGCACGCCTGGAACGTCGGGATCCGCACCCGAATCGCGTTCCCGGCGTTAGCATTCGCGCGGCGCGGCGACGGCGGGACGGGCGACATGGGCATTGGCACGGCATTGAACAGTCCACGGATCTGGTCGGGTCTCAGCGCGCAATGGCAAGTCCGCGCAAGCTCGGACCCGTCGCGCGCGGCACACCGCCGCGCCTTGGCCCTGCACGCGCGCACGGTCAAGGTCAAGTCGCGCACGCGCGACCGCTTGATGAGCCATGCGAGGTCAGCGAGACTTTCCATGTCGTTGACGACTTCGACGGAGAGCGCCGTGAGCCGCGGCTGGAACCGGATCAGCCACGCGGCGAGCCAGACGGGTAATGGCATGTCGTGCCAGAGGGGCTCGTCTTTACCCTCGGGAACGACGGGACGCTGTGTGGGTGGCACGAGTTTCGTCGGAAGAACCACAGCGCCAAGCGTCAGGCTCACGAGCTGCGTGCCGGTCCGTGCAGCACCCGCTGCGAGCGCCATCGCGTGATACACGAAAATGTACTCGGTCAAGTACAGTGTCGAGAGGTGCGGCGCGAGCGCGGTCACGGCAAACGGAGGGACGAGATCAACGCCCACGAGTTCGAGACGCTGCAGTTTAGCGCCAATCTTGCCTATGTGCATAGCGCGGATCTGGTCGTCGTTGAAGCTGTGCACCGACACGTCGACGAGGTTTGGAAAATGGCCGAGGTATGCCCATAGCGGTGCGGGCACGCCGCAGCCCGACTGGATCGCGACCTTGGTCAGCGGTGACGGCGTTGTTCGCGTGGTCGCCGCTGCTGCGGGGGTGGCACCGCCCGTCACACGCGCAACGAGCGCCGCCGCAGACATGAGCGCAGCGCGCGTGCCCTGCAGACCCGTCGGTGCTGCTGGCGGCACCCACTGCGTCGGCCATTCGACACGACACCCAAACTCGAGGTTGAGTGTGGTCAAGCTCGGTGCCGCGAAAATGGCCGACAGGAGCGGAGTTGGAAAGTTGGGTGCGGCCAAGTCGAGCACGTGGAGGTGCGGGAGAAGCGTCAAGAGCAGCGCGAGTGCCTGCGCCGTATCGGGCTGCCCGGGAGCGCACACCATTGGGAACCGGTCGGCAACGAGCCGCATCTGCCGCAGCGGTGCGCGGCTGATCGGGTGCGTCGCGTTACGCGGCTGCAGGTGAGAGTGCATGGCGGCAGAGTGCATGAGCTGGACATGAATCAGATCGAGCGATCTCAGGTACTGGTGCCCGAAAATTGAGTAAATGAGCTTGCCGTTGACAAACGTCGAGGTGCCAGGCGCCACGTCACGCAGCGTGAGGTGCGATAGGACCGGCAGTTGGTCGAGCGTCGTCGCGAGCGCGGCCGAGTTGGCAAAGAGGCCGATATCGACGCGGAGGTCGGCGAGCTGTGCCGTCTTGGTGAGCAGGCTGGTGATGAGCGGTGCTGCTTGCGGCAGCGTGAATTTGCCGTGCAGAGCGGCGTTGCGCGCGGGTGGGTGCGCGTAAGCCTTGACCCCAAGCAGGTCAATGCAATGCGTTTGCCGGATGCAGTTGGCGGGAGTCAACGACTGCATCGTCAGCGAGTCGAGCGGCGAGCTCCGGCGCGCGGCCGGTGCAGAGGTGGCCGTAAACGAGAATGCAGATCGGTGCGCGGTCGGCGCATCGGCTTCCTCGTCGTTGCCAACGTTGTGGTTGCCGTGGCCGTCACCGCTCTCGGCAATATCCTGGTTGGCGGGTTCCGACGGCACCTCTGCCTGGGCCGACGATGTTCGGCGCGAGACGAGCCGGTGCGCCTGCTCGAGCGCCCACGGACTCATGAGCCGCAGGTTGTGCCAGAGCGCCTTGATGATGACCACGGTCATGGCCGGCGTGAGCGTGATGAGCGGGAACAGGAGAGCGCCCTCGCGCTGCAATGCCGCAACCAGCGCAGCGGCCGTGCCCTCGTCGTGGAACGCACGGTGTGCTGCCGACAGGACGGGAGTGGGCGCCGTTAGCTGCAGCCCACCACGCAGTACGAGCGCGCGATCACTGTCGTGACTGGTCGTTCTGGACAGCACTGGACCAGCCAGGGCAGCGGGTCCCGACGCATTCGCATCCTGGTCGACGAGCAAAGGCTGGCGCGTACGCAGAGCGCGAAGACGGTTGCTGGCGAGCCGACGGCGCTCCTGGAGGTGCCGCTTGTGTTGATAGTGCCTGAGCTCGACGAGCCGCAGCGGTGTTGCCGACTTGCGAGGAGCTGGAGGGGTTGACGACGACGAGCTGGCAGCACTGCTCGGCGGGCCCGCGGCATTGGCGTCGCATGATGCCACTTGGCCGGGTGCAGTGCTGTCATGGTCAGCGGCGGTGCCATGTGGCTGTGGTACTTCGACACTGAGCATGGTTCCGGGTGTGCTCGCGTGGTGCTGGTCGGTGTTGGACACGGCGGTCAGCCGCACGGGGTGGAGAACGGGGATCCGCTCACAGCGGCGTCGGTGCGACCGCTTGCTGGAAGTGCAGGGACCGGGACCGTCGCAGCGGCGCAACGGTTTGGATGGCGCCGTGGTGGCCGCCTGGCGGTCGGTCGTCGTCGTCGTGGTGGCGGCGGCCGGCGGGGTAGCATGCAAGATCACGGCACGTGTGGCCGATTTTCCTGACATGGCCGTGACGCGGCGCTACCCCGCAGAGCACTCCGAGTCCTGTTGGTTCGCCACATCGCCCCACGGCGTCTTGCTCTTGGAAGCGACAGCACGCGAGGACCAGCGCACGAGAGGACCGGGCGCGTATCGCGCCTGAAATTGCACGAAGATATCTGACATGCTCCAGCACCTCGAACCATGGAGACTTGGCTGCAACATAAGACTGGGGCGCAACGCTTGTGTATACCAACGCCACCGGACCCAACGGTGCCACGAAGTGTTGCAACACTTGTCCTCGCTGGCGCGACGCTGATGCCATGAACCAAGACACGGACTTTAACCGAACCGACCAGCTCCGACCAGCGACGTTTGCACCCAGCATTAGCGCGCGTGCCGCTGCCACAACCCGAAAATACGCGCTCAACGATCCCGAACCACACAGCTTCAGCGAGCCTCCAGAAGCCTGTTGCCCAGAGATTCGATGATGTTTCTTGTGGCGAACCGAGACTGTGGCGAACGTACGCCAGTCATTTGATCATTGTTCCCCTCATCACGTTGGCGCTGCACGTCAGCTGGCCCTCTCGCGCGACGGTCGCGCCGTGGTCGCGCCAAATGATGTGCTTATGACACCTTGTCAAAGTCTTGTGTCTTTGGTCCCGTCGCGCGCCAAGTTTCATTTGCCCGACCAAACAGCTGGCGGAGCTGTGAGCGCCCTTTCGCCAGCCATGCGTGCTGCCCGCACTGCAACAGTAGCGCGCAGTCAATCGTGGTGGCCAAATTATGCTTGCAAGCTGTCTGCACTTTATGGCGATCGAAATGCTGCTGCCGTGGACGTGTGCGCGACTATGTCCTCACCAGTCATGATGGCGAAATCAGGAGGATCGTTTGGCGTCGGAGGCTGCAAACGTTGTTTCCGCGCTTCGACGGGGATGCACTTGTCGAGGGTTCTTCAATGGCTCACACCTCGAATGACCATTTTGTCTTACGCCATTGCTTGCTAGATAGTATCCATCGTTGCCAGGCGAACGCCAGGCGCCGCCAAGTATCGCCAGGTGCGCCAGTTTCGCCAGGCACGCTACGCCAGGCAAGACCAGATGACCGGCGCACCCGCTCTCAATACGATCCATGAGGGTACTTGCGGCTCACATCCACGCGGCAAAGACGAGGACGAAAATAGACGCTGTCGGTCCTGTCTTTGCTAGGCTCGGACGTACTCGGATGTGCGCGCACTCGAACTGAACCTGAGACGATTTGACTTGAGGGCATCATCGTGTGATCGCTCTCGAGTATGACGATGCCATCATCATGGCCTGTTCAGGTGTGTGCGCGCCCGTACGTTGGCGTTGCGATCCGGTCCGCCTTCTCCACCCTGTTTCAGTTCCGGACTGAAACGGCATGGATGCGCGGACGCGTACTAGCCGTGCTGGTGTGCGCTTAAGCGCGCGACCGTGGTGCGCGTGCAGGTACATCGCAGGTGCGACGCGTCTTGTTCAATCACCCGACTCGGCAACCGTATAAAGCTCATCGACTCCCGCGTCCCCGTGTTCGAGTCCATAGATCGCTCCTCCAAGTCGCCGCGCTGCTCGTCAACGTGTCCCGTCGTCGCCGCTCACGGACCTGCTCTCCCTCCCCGTCCATTGCCACGAGTTCCTCGACAACCACCAGCACTCTTGACGCGCCCAACCTACCTGCCTACCGTGATCCACCATGACCGTGTCGGAGAAGCCGATTGAAAAGGGCGCCGACGCCAAGCTCGAGAGCAACCGCAAGGAGTCGAGTTTTGTGATCGACTCGGACTTCGAAAATGTTGTTTCGCAGCTCGCGCCGCGCACCGACGACACGACCACGCCGTCGCTCACGTTCCGCGTGTGGGTGCTCGGCACGCTGTTCTGTGTGCTGCTCGGTGTCATGAACCAGCTGTTCTCGTTCCGCACCAACTCGTTTGGTGTCTCGAGGTGCGCATCTATGTTTGAAGTGCCAAATCGCGCCATGTCGCGTCGCGAATTGATTTTGTGAAACTGACTCACCACGCGATCCCTACCTGATTGTCACACTAGCTACGTGGCCGTGCTGCTGGCCTACCCGCTCGGTGTGCTCATGGCGCGCACCATCCCGGCCGTCGACATCAAATTGGGCCCGCTCGGCTCGTTCAACCTGAACCCGGGTCCGTTTTCGGTCAAGGAGCACGTCCTCATCGGTATCTTTGGTTCCACCGGCGCGTCGGGCATCTACGTGCGTTTTTTTTTTGCATCCAACTGTAAGCCCGCGTCGGCCACAAGCGCAGTGTTCTCACCCTGAAAATCGCGTTTTCTTAACAGGGCACGGACAACCTGTCAGTTGATTTTGATTCGAATGCGGAACGGCGGCGAGTATCGTGTGGGACGGCTGGCTGACACTCTGCCGCATGTAGGGTCGTGCAAAAGCTGTGGTATGAGCTCGAGATTGGGCCAGTGTATGTGAACGGCTCTCTGCATTTTCTTCCACGGATTCATGACCCGAAATGCTAAAGGAACCTTCTCCACCTGGTATTTAGCTGGTCAATTCTCTTCCTGTTCGCGTCGTCGACGCTCGGGTTCGGTATTTCGGGCATCTCGCGCAAGTTCTTGATTCGCCCGGCGCACATGATTTGGCCCTCGGTCCTGCCGTCGGTCGCTCTCTACTCGACGTTCCACTCTTCCAAGAACGAGGACGTCGACTCGAACGGCGTCGAGCACATGTCGCGCATGAAAGTGTTTGGGATTGGCGCGCTAGGCATGGCCGTTTTCCACTTGCTTGGCCCCGGCTTTGTCTCGCCGCTGCTCCAGGTACGCGCGCGTCTCTTTTGTCGCAAAATTGATGGGATCGCAGGCACTCACCGTTTGCCCGCCGCCACCCCTCAGTACCTGCCGATCCTCTGCTGGATCGCGCCGGCCTCAGCTACGATTGCGCAGCAGGTGGGCTCGCCCGTGTACGGCACGGGTGTGCTCTCGCTGACTCTCGACTGGACGACCAGTACGTGCGATTGAATTTGCACCAATCAGTCGCGCTGGTTTGCGCTCACCGCACGATCCGCGCCCGCCTTGCTCTAGTCGGTTCGGGTTCCATGTCGATTCCGTTCTGGAGTGCCGCCAACCAGTTTGTGAGCTACTTGATCTTCATGTGGCTGATTGTACTTATTCCGCTCTCATCTCATCGCCGCGCGCCCCGACCAGTATTGTTGGCCGATGACTGACCCCCCGCTTGCCTGGACCATCAGACGCCACTGAACGTTAAGGGCAACTGGTTCAACCAGCCCAAGCCGTCGATCTCGATCAACTCGAGTAAGCTCATGAACAATGTCGGCAAGGCCATTGGCGCGGCCAAGCTCGTCGACAAGTCGACCAACACGATCCGCGACGACATTTACGAGGCCAACCGCCCGATTTATCTGTCGCCAGTACGTTGATTTTTCGCGAGCAAGCTCCTTCTCCACCGTGGGTCGCGTCGTCTAACCAGTGTTTCCGTCGATCGTGCCGTTTTACACAGTTCTTTGCCTGGAGGTGCGTTCAACTTTGATAATCGATCATGCCCTCCCGCCAACCGACTCAAAAAATTGCGCGAAAAATGACCATCATGTTCGGCATCACTCAAAAGTTACTTTGGCTCGATGGCCACGTTCATGGCCGCCGTCTCGCACACGATCGTGTGGTACGGCAAGGACATTTGGGCCCGGTTCCGCGCGTCGCAGCACGACCAAGAGGAGGACATTCATTGCCAGCTCATCGATAAGTATCCAGAGGTTCCTGACACCTGGTACTACGCGTACGTGCCGATTTGTGTTTGTTTTTCCGCGACTAGGTTTTTGCGATTAACGAACTGACTATGTCGGCTCTTTTCGCAGTTTCTTTGCCATTACGACGGTCCTGACCATTGTCGTGTGCCACTTCTCGGGCATCCAAATGGTCTGGTACTGGTGCATTCTCGCGATCATCGTCTCCGTCGTTGGGACGGTTCCCATCGCCGTCGTGCTCGCAACTTCAGGCGTCGCTCTCTACATGGTGCGTTATTGATATGTTTTCGATGCGCAATACTTGCTCGCGACGCGCGGGAGCGGGCGAGAGGTAGATGTTCCGATGCGCCATGCTTGCTCGCAACGATGCGGGAGGTCCTTGACTCACGGCATGTGCGTGTGCGCGGTCCCAACGAAGAACGTTATTTCCGAGTTTATTATCGGTATTATCTTGCCGGGCAAGCCCGTCGTCATGATGGCCTTCAAGACGCTCGGTGTCACCGTCTCGCTGCAGTGCGTTTTTCCTTCCCACCGCTCCTCCACCTGCTCCTCCTTTTCCACAACTGATGGTCCGGTTTCTCCAGATGCCTCACGCTGCTTTCGGACCTCAAGCTCGGGCACTACATGAAAATCGGTACATTTTGTGGCGCCTTCTGGGAGCGTATCTTGGTCTAACACGCATTGATGAAAAATACTGACCCAACATGGCCACTGTTGACATTGAACAAAGCGCCGCGCCACGTGTTCATTGCCCAAGTCTTCTCGCAGGTCCTGGCCGTGTTCGTTTGCTGGGGCACCATGGAGGGCTGGATCGCGAGCGAGGAGCATGTGCAGTGGATCCTGTATGTTGTCTCTTGTTTCGCGCATCGATCCGGGTGGAGAAGCTGACAAAATGGGGGCTTTATCTAGGGATAACGGCAAGGCCGAGGGCACGGGCGCGACGTGGGGCGCGACGGGCTTCAACATCTTTTACAACGCGTCGCTCATCTGGGGCGCCATTGGCCCGATTCGTTTCTGTGCTTATCTCGCTCACCATCGCGACGCGACGCGACGCTACGCGCAGAGACGGAACTGACGAGCGCACCCTGTCCACCCCTCGTTTCCTAGTCTTCGAGTCGATCTACTCGCCCATCATCATTGGTGGTTTGATTGCCGGCGCCGTGACCCCCATCATCTTCAAGATCGGCGACATCCTCGTCGGCTCCAAGGTCATCCCGTGGCATCTTTTCCAGGTATGCGGCGAACACATTTGCCCTGGCGATGGCAACGCCATTGCTCGCGCGCCGTCTGGCCTGCTATCGGATGGACGGAATCACTGACGTCAACGACATTTCTTTTCTAGTCGCCGCTGCTCTACACAGTCGGATCGCCTGGGTCGAACCAGGGCTACGTTCTCACGTCGTTCCTCATCTCGTACGTGTCGTGCTTTTGCCATCACGCGACGCTCTTTCGCCCCCCTCCCCGTGCCCAGAAACTGACCTCTTACTCGAAAAACAACAGGCTCTTCTTCCAAAAGTACATGTTCACCAAGCACCAAGCCTGGTGGAAGCGCTACAACTACGTCCTGGCCACGTCGTTTGACGTTGGCGCCGCGCTGCTGGCCATTATCATCACGTTCGGCATCAACGATCAGGGCGTGACCATGCCGGCGTGGGCTCTTAACCCTCAGTGGCTGATCGACGGCGACGACCCGTGCTGGATCGAGTGAGTGTGCGCTCGCATGCGAGCGTGCCAAGTCGGACCGGCCGATGCGCATAGCGCGGCACGACCGCTGCGCATACCCGCGACTGGTTGGGCTTTTGTTGCTCTCTTTCGTTTCTTCATTGATAGACGCCGGAAGCACGCTGTGCGGTGCCTCGGCGGGTGCGGGAGCGGCGGCGCCAGCTTGTGTGGCTGTTGCAGTCCTGGCCGATTCTTTTTGTGTTCTTGTCACCGAACCTCCGATCACGTTTGTGAACCGAGTGTCGATGTCGATTTGTTCAATGAAATCGATGTGTTGCGTCGCATTGGTCCGTTTTGATTTGCCGAAACGGATGTGCCGCAACTGTTGCTGTTAAGCTCCCACTACCGCTTATGCCCAGTTCGCGATGGACGGATGGTCGCGCTTAATCCGCTCGGGGTGGACAATGTTGAGAAGGGCAGCGTCCCCTTCGGGCGATGTTGGACGAGCAGCAGCAAAAACAGGCAAAACAAGGAATCTATGGGACGTTTGGCCCCGCCCAGCTAAATCGCTCGCCAAGAAGCAAATCCCCATCCAAAAAGAGGGTAACAAAGGGAGAACGACTCGAACACTCGGAAATACACATCTTACAAGGACGCGCTGACGACAACCGCGACCGCGGCCACAACCACTGTCGCCCACGGCGCGCCACTTCCTCGTGCTAGGGACGCGGAGCTCGATATCAGCGTGTCGAGCTGCTGGTCCTCATCAGCGACCCACTCGATATCCCTCCACGCGGGCCGCGGCGGCATCCCGTTCACCTGGTACCCGAGCACGCGCAACACGGCGACCGTCGCGGGCCCGATCCCAGACCGCAAGTACGTGCCGTTATACCCCGGAATATTCCCATGCGCGAGGGTCCCGCGCGGCCCGAGCGTCGAGAGCGTGCTCGATGCCATCAAAAAATTCGAGCTGGCGCCGGCCCCACCGACGGCCACGGGCCCCTGCGCAAACATCTGGTCCCAGTGCGCGAGCGAGGATCCGGACTGGAACGGGTCGTAGGCCGTGTCGACGGGGAACGCGAGCCACGTGGTCCCCAACGTCTGGTAAACGGGCGCGAGCACCGACGCGTTGGCGAACAGCGGGAGGTACTCGGACGCGGGCCAGGCGGCGAGCGCGAGAGACCCTTGCGTCGTGGCCGTGCGGTACCTGTCGGTACCCTCTTTGATCATGGACGAGTTTTTGTTGAGCAGTTGCAGGATCGTCGACGAATCGAGCAGGAGTTGCGTCGCGTTCTTTGGGTTCAGCGCCTTGGCTGATTGGACAACGGTCGTCGTGTAGTCGCCGTACCCGTTGAGCCACGGGCGTGGGGACGGCAGCGGTACGGGGCTGGACACGCTGAAGTTGCGCGCGAGGTTGGGTGGCGACGCCGACACGTCGACCATGAACGCGTCCCACAGCGCCGGGTAGAGGAACTGGTAGTCGCCGTTGCCCGTGGTCGAGTTGTCGGCGATCGGAATGATCAAGCGCGTCGATGCCGGGTTGCTGAACGAGTCGACGCCAAACCCGAGGCCGTGCTAAAACGGGTGGATGCACAAAAAGCCTGTTGATTAGGGGATCGCATCGATGTGGCGACAATCAGGAAAAGAGGCGCCCACCATCATTTCGTGCAAAATCACATATTCAAGGTCGTCCTGGTCGGACGTCATGTTGGCCGAATCGCCCTGCACCCACCAATTGCGCAGCAGATTGAAACCGGCGGCAATGTCGGTATCGGCCATGGCCGCCGGATTCGTGACCTTGACGCCCCACTGGCGAATCAGCGACTGCGGCACGTAGAACACGCCCTCGTGGCCCGGCGGGTAGGCATTGGGCGCGAGTGGCTGCGGCAGCATCGAGAACGCGCCATTCTGGCCCGGCGTGAGTTCCGGAATGCGCACGAGCTGCATTCCCGCGGGCGCGGCAGCACCGAGAATGTTTTTCTGGTCGCACGACCGCCATTTCGTGTCGTTGATGGACGTGGCCTGGCACGGCGCGAAAAACGCCATGCCGACGGTCACGGTCGTACGCAAGTTGAGCACTTTCCCGATACGCCGCAGCGCGAGCGAGGCCGCCTTTTCCATGCGCGCACAGAGCGTGTCGGCCGTGGACGACGGGCAAGCGATTTGCACGCGGAAGGGGGTCGAGCCGGCCACGGCGCCGTCGGAGCTGAGATCAATGTCGCGCATCGCGCGCCGCTTGTACTTGGGCGTGCCATCAACAACGCGTCGGCTGTTGGCCTTGAGCGATGTCGGCTGGAAGACGGCGCGCGCTTCGTTGATGATGGCATCGCGTTCAGCGCTCTCGGAGGTCGCTGCGCCAAGGGAGACCGTGTTCGCGCGCGGGTGCGCGGTACAGGAGAGCACGGCAACAACGAGCAGCAATGTGAGCACGCTCGTGATGAAAGCGCGGCCGACGCGCGGCATCTTGGTTGCTGGACGAATTGTGAGGTCGGGCCAAGTGGGTATGCAAAGACGGCGACGGGAGCGGGTTGCGAGCGAGAGACGGCCCGTGTGGCAGAGTGTTGGTCCACGGGCGAGCACGCGGGGGCGGCTGGAATGCGCCGAGTTAGATTTCGTGAGCAGCAACGTCGTCGGGCAATGCCCGTGCGGTCGACAACGGATTGGCGTCGCAGTGGTTAACGGGAACGATGAGTGGCGATGTTTGGAGATGCTTCCCCATTTTTTGTTTTGTCAACTTTTCTTGGCGCAGATTTGGCGGCGGCGCAAGGGGAATGCCAAAAGTGGCGCCGGCCTGGCCCGCGAAACGCAGCGAGCTTGTACGACACTCAAGGGATCGGACATATCGGGGGACTCTCGACCTTGCGATCACGCCTTGATTTGATTTGGCACTGGATCACTTCTCGTCGCCAGCGTCGCCAACGCCGTCGCTCTGCATCATCCTACCCGGTTTAAATGTAAAGAACTTGCCGCATCGTGTTGCTCGAACCAGACCCCGAGACTCGCTCCGTACCCAGCCGCCTCCGCCAACTGGCCGGTCCAGATTCCGCTCACCACCAGCCGACTGCTACTGCGCCATGGCCGGCAGCCCCTTTTCGGCGCCCCCGCCGCCGCTGCCAATTCGCAAGTTTGAACTCGCCGCCGAGTCTCGCCTTGCACGCTGCACCGAGTCGCGCCGCGCATCACGGTCATCCCAAGCTCCACCGCGCTCGCCATCACCCACATCCCGGATCTGGTCGGCACGTCGCGGCCCGCAACATCAGCGCGTCGTCGTCCCTCTGCGCCCGCTCTTCACCAACCCGGCCACGCCCAACATCCGCTTCGACCACGTGCATGAGCACGTATCGGCGAATGCGCTCGGCGTTACGGGCCACGCGGGGATCCCGCACCTCGAGCGCACGCTCGTGCCGTCGCCCGTCCATGGACCCGTCCGGATTCCGCGCGGGCACGACCAGCAGGCAGTGGTGACGGTGCCGCGTGAGCCGCGGTTACCGCGCGAGGTTGTCGAGGCGCCGTTGTTTGCGTCGCCGTTCCATGACAATGGGCAGCAGCAGGGTAACAGCGTCGCGGCCGGTGCCAAGCTCAACCCGCTCGTGCTGGCCCACGTGTCGGGGCCGGTCACAGCGTCGGCGTCGTCCGGGACTAGCACTCGCGGACCGACGCGGTTTGCCGAAGTGCTGGATCACGCATCCGACCGCAACCCGACCGCAGGGCCCAGCCTCCCTCGACTACTCGGACGGCACGACGTGCCAGAGTATGTCTTTCTCGATGCTTGAACTTCTCCACGCAGTTTGATGAGCAGGACGTTAACGTGACGGACTCGCGCGTCTAGTCACCAGTGCCTCATAGCCAAGCATCTCCACCAACAGGCGACGGCAACGCCAACGCGGCGGATGCCTGCACGTCGGTTCGGGCTCAACCCCGACTGGAACCACAACTCGCACTCCGTTGTCAAGCCCGACCCTGGAACCCCGGCCGCCCTCGTGGATCGGGACCCAGCGCGGTACCAAACCAGCTTCAACGTGGCGTTTGGGAGCAGCGGCGGCGACTCGACCAACTGACAGGAGTTCATCCACGAGGGTCTCGCGTTGGGACATTTGACTGGCACGAAAATATAGAGCCAAAGACTGGTGGGGCAGAAGCAGATGACATGTAGACTACGGATTACAGCGAAAGCAAAGAAACAAAGGCAATAATAATCATCACACCCAAATGCGCCCTTCAAAACTCGAACGGCGGCGCGCGCGTCTACTTGTGCTTCTTGCCCAGCCCAAAGAACCGCAAAATGCCCGACGGCCCCGACGTGTGACTCTCCGAGTCGCTGCCGTGGTTGCTCGACGAGCCCTTCTTGTTGGCCTTGCGGTGCTTCTTGCCCAGCGCGCCCGGGTACATTTGCAACAGGACCTCCTCGGGAATTTCCCCATCGCTAAGTGGAAAAGCAAGCGAGGGTCAGAAACACACGCAAACGGAGAAAACAGCAAGTGCAAAAAAAAAAAAAGCAAAACAGCGTACCAGCAGAAGTTGATGAAATCGCACGTCTTTTGGCGAATCAGTGCATGCGGGCCAACCTCACCGTCATCCTGGGACCCACGGCGACTGCCCGGGCCGGACCCGTCAAGCCCCATGCGGCGCATCCCGCGCGACGGCGACCCGCCATTGACGGGACCACCGGCCGGGTACCGGTTGTTGAGCTGCGTGACCAAGTGCGTGATGGCCGCGTTCAAGTCGGCGACTGTGTAGCCCGGCTCGCCCTCGTCGTCACCCTCCGGGTGCTGCGCGACCAAGTTGCGCCAGATGGACGATTTCTTGTAGGCAATCCAGTATGAGTCGAGCATGGTCATGACACCGGCGCGCACCGTCTCAAAGCACTCGACGGGGTCCGACATGGCCCACGAGTTGAGCGCCTGCATGCGCAGCGTGTCGGGCAAGTTCAGCTCGAGCGGCGCCGACCCAGCCAGGTACGTGTCAAAGACGACGGCCGGGTGCGTGTGGAACACGAGCACGTCGAGCATGAAGAACTGTTGGAGGGACGATGAAACTGGTGAGAATGATGCTGCGGCTGACTTCTCCGATGAACAACGACAATACGTACCAAGTTCTCGGGCGCAAATTGGTCGAGGAAATGGCCGAGGAAGTAGCACATGGGGATACGCGAGACGAGCAAGCGGTTCACGCCAATGCGGTTGCACTCGGCTATCGACACGTCGGGAATCGACCAGGCATCGACCGACTGGCTCCCGCGCTCCTCCTCCTCGACATTGACATTACCATCGGCAGCCTCACCATCCGCAGCCACCTTGGTCCCTGGCAACGGCGGCACTTGGTCGGGCAGCTGGAACGCCGACCGCGGCGTACCCGGGCTGACCGTGTTCGCATAGTAATCGACCATGAGATCGGTCGCCGACGTGCTCTGACGGCGGAACTGCCGCACAGGACCCGGAGACGAGCTGCCGCCGTTCGTCGGCGTCTTGGGCGTCTTGGGAGTGCGTGGCGTGCGTGGGCCCTTGGTGCTGCTGCTCGACTTGCCGACATTCACGGACGGCTGCAGCGAGAGCGCCTCGGGCCGCCCCTTGCGCTGCGAACGGGAGGATGTCGAGTCGCCGCCGGGCATCTTGTCTATCGTTGCTGGTCTAGCTGTCGGAGCGGAAAGCGCTTGGTGCGAGCGGGCGGGCGAGCGGTCGTTGGCCGGTGCCGTCCACTTGTCGTCTATGGTGGTGGTGCTGGTTCGCGGGTTCGTCGTGCCGTTGACGTTGACGTTGACGTTGACGTTGCGGGAGAAAGAGCTTGAGCGACCACGTCCTGACCGAGTCTCCGAGCCCCAACCCCACCACCATCCATGCTCTTCTTCACAATGAGCTCTAGCACGCGTGGCCAATGAACCCAGGAGCTGGCACTTGGCACAGGGACAAGCATCCGTAATTTTTGGTTTTTGGCGTCGCCCTTGGCGCCGGGTTGACGCGGCCCTCGTCGCCCGAGCGAACCAGGTGCCTGCCGCCGGCCGACCGCCGGATGAACCGCGAGCTTTTGATTGGCGGAAAGACTTCATTTCGGTCGATGACGAGCGAAGGTGCGCCAACAGCGCGCCACCCCGCTGCTGGTCGCAATGCCGCTGAGCCACGTTTGCGCCGCGCGGCCTGCATGCGCGCGTTGGGTTTGTCGCCACGTGCGCCTCGTTGTTGTTGTTGTTTTTGTTGTTGTTGTTGCCCCATTGTCCACGATTTGCCTCGAAAGCGAAGGAGAATGGAAGAGCAATGGAAGCAGGTGTGGGTGGGGGACAGGAACAAACAATATGCGTGCAACACATGATAAACGCGTTGCTAGGCGGGAGACGGGTGTGGTCGGTTTGGTTTTCTCGCTGCTTTTTCTCAACCAACCTTTCGCAGCTGTTTGTTGGTTCCTGCACTCCGACCTCCCGGGAGCGCCTGGACCGCACGCAGCGAGCCCCGACCGAGCAAACTGCCGCCAAACTTTGCGCATTCAAGAATTATCCTTCGCGATCAGGATGATTTACACAAACCTCGTGCGGCACGCGCGCGTCTCGCACTCCAGCTGGGAGACGGTTACTCCTCGCACTTCTTGCGGCACTTAACATTCGACCCTTTCAGCGATCACCACTGCGAACGAACTAAGCCTACTCGGCCGCCGTTGGCCACCCATCACCGACCTGTCGCCGCCGTACGCTCCGCTCTCGGCCTCAGCGACGCTCCCGCTCCTCACGCATCCCCGCCCAACGCGCAAGTGCATCGTCCGCCTCCACGGTTGAGGATTGCCTGATTGCCTGCCCCTTTGCGGCAGCGGCTGGCTGCTCGCGTTCGTTCGCTCTCCATTATCGACCCTACTTCCGCTTCCTTTGCTTCTGCTCCGCGCTCCACGCCGCCGAACACTCGACTCTCGACCCCGACGCGCGATCCGGCCTGCAAGCTCACCCTCGATACTACCCGACGCGGCGTGCTCGACGCGACCAACTTCGGCTCCCTCTCAAGCGCGCGAGCGCTACTGCCGACATCATCCAATTTCACCAGCACCGGCGCATTCATCGCGCTCGATTATCTTGGGCCCGATACCTGGTCTCGCGAGCCAGCCAAGTCGGCAGTACTAGTACTACACCACATCCGCGAAACCGGGATCATTTCCGTCCATCGCGTACTTTCGTGGGTTGTCCTCGCTTGGCACGGGGCCGACTGGCTGCGCGATCCAACGTTACTTGACGGTGGACCGTGCTAACCATTATATTACCGTGGAGCGATTGAGCGACGCGGGTACGTGCCGTCGAATGGCGCGCGGATGGATGGCGGACCAGACTTCTACACCAGCACCGCTCACCAGCTTTTGAAACGCGTAGACTGCTCTACCCGCGCCGTGCCACCATAATCGCGCTCGTCTTTGCCGTCGTCGTGGTCTCCACCATGTACATCATCAGTGACGAGCAATGGGCGCACGAGTCGCAGGGGCGCATGCTCCAAATGCGCGTGAATCTCATTGGTACGAGAATCTCGGTGGAATTGAGGCCCGCACTTCTCTCTTTTTGACGCGCGACTGATCGATTCGGTTGACGCTCTTGCCGGCTTGAATAGACCTCTCGAATGAGATGATCTGCAACTTTTTCCAGGTGCCGCTCTCGGCGCCAGTGCCGGCGGTCCCTACACGATCCACGTCGCCGCGAGAACCGACGACGGCACCCGCGACCGATCCGGCTTGTTCACCGACAACGGCAACCTCCCCCGCTGCCGCTCCCGACTCGTCCGTCGCGGCGGTTCTTACCTCTGCGACTTCTCCAGCTGGCTCTCCACGCGCGTCCGAGCCTCCCGCGACCCCCACCTTCAACGAATTCATCTACAATGTCGTGCAACGCACGCGCACACCGCTTAACGCGATTGCGCTCGGGCTCATGTACGTGACGCGGCTGCACCACCACAATCCGGGCCTGACGGGCGGCGCCATGACGCCGCACCGCGTGATGCTCGCTGGGCTCATGCTCGCGTGCAAGATGCTCTACGACGATACCTACTCGAACCGCACCTGGGTGCACGTCTCGCAGGCGCATTTCGGGTTGGCGGAAATCAATGCCATGGAGTGGGAGTTTGCACGGTACCTCGATTACCGGTTCTTGGTCACGCAGGACGCCTGGGTACATTTCTTGGCCGAAGTGGATAACCGGCTGTTTGGGCTCGCGAATGGGGATGAAGGGACCGCGGCGGTCGCGAGTTCTGCGCCTGGGACTACGGCGGCGTCGCCGGCGGTTGCGGGCGCGGCGGGATCGCACGCGTCGTCGCCGGCACCGGCGCGCCCATCAACGACCATTTCGACAGCGATTGCCAACCGGTTCATCATGCCGGACACGGCGCTCCCGTCGGCCATGGCGCGGCCCATGGTCCCGGTCATGGCACCCGCACGCGGTTCCGAGCGCATGGCCGCGTCGATTGCAGCACGATACGGCCGACCGGTCCCAAGCGCGGCGCGCACGAGTCGCGCACAACCGGCGCGAACGACGGCAAGTTCCGCGGCAGCTCGGCCCAACGTGTACCGCGCGCCCGCGGCCCTGACTTTCGCGCCGCCCGCCGCGTCACACGGGGACTATGCCGCCGAGTCCGGTCGCGACCAAGCGGCAGCGAGCGCGTACCACTACCAGCGGGTCCCGACTCTAGCGACTACCGCCGAAACCGCCCCCGCGCCTGCGCCCAACACCGCCATCTACATCCCACCTCCCTCGGCCCCGGCAGCCGTCGCGTCGCAGCCCGGCGCATCGCGTTCCGCACGGCGCACGTCATGGCCAGTCGAGCCCGCGCCCGCAGTTGCTCCCGTCCCGCCGGGGTACCAGGCCATGCTTCCACCGGGGTACACGCGCGCGGCCCCACCCCCTCCACCGCCGGTGTACGCGTACGCAGCTTACACGGCACCTTACCGCGCGCCCCCCGCGCGCACCGACGCGGGCACGGCCGACCCGTACGGGTACTGGCACGGGTACGCGGCCAATTACGCGCGGTACCCCACCGCTACCGCCAAGGCATCCAGCGACATCCCGCCGTACGCAGGTACCTCCAGCTCGCGCACCGTGCGCGCAGCATCCACGGTTCCGGCCCCAGCGCAGGACGCGCCCGTCGAGTCCGCGACCGATCACGTGGTGCGGCCGCCGCCGCCGCCGCAGCAGCAGCAGCAGCATCCGCAGCAGGGCAATTCGATCCGCGCGATTCTCAACACGGGCGGCGCGCCGTTGAGGACCGGTGCCACTGGCGCGCGATTCGCGCTGCCCAACGCGCCGCCGTTTATGCGCGGGGATTCGGGGGCCGACGTGTCGCTGGATGCGGCCGCAGCTGCGGCCGACCATAAACCGGATCAGGCGGGCGCTGGCACATCTGGCATGTCGCGCATGCGACAGTTGCTGAATGCCGGGCCGGCCGCGCAGGCCGCGCCGCGGGGGGCGGGGCCGTCGGCATGATGCCTGATCCTGTTGGGCGTAGTAGAAAGGCTGCGTTTCGTTAGGGTGGTGATGGTGGGTTGGGTTGAGCGGGCATCGGCTCTTTTGCGACTCATCGTTGGACTGGCGTCGGGGCGATTTCAAGATTTGGGCACTTCGAAGGAAATCAGTGGGTGGATCAGAATGGGAATGCAATATCCTGAGCTTGGACGAGACGATGGTGCCTGCGAACGATAGTGTAAGTGCGCAGTGTCGGAAAGAGGGATAGAAACGGATTGATTGACTCCCAATGATTCGGTTCAAACATATGGACACAGACGCGCAAAAAACGTAACAAAAAAGGCAAAATGGTTATCTAGCTCATCGACCAGCGACTGTGCGCCGTCCCCGAACGTACACCTTGGCACTCAGTAAAACGTCGGCTCAGTCGTGAGCGGGGTCCCAGGCGCCGGCGTCGCCTTTGGCTGGCGCTGCCGCCGACCGTAGTGTTGACTCCGGTAACGCCGATCCGTAGTCGTGCCATTTGGCGAAATGACCATGGGCGGCGGGACGTAGCAGTCTGAGGGACGAGCAGTCGTGGGGCGCGACAGCTTGGACACGGCGGGCGTGGTCACGGTCGGTGATCCTTGCGTGTCGGGTTGTGCTGCAAGGTAATCGGGGACTGGAGCGGGGGCTGCGGGCTCGAATCCGGGAGCTGCGGGTGCGGCGGGTGCGGTAGTGTAAACGACTGCCGGCTCGGCGTCGGGTGCAGCAAGTGCAGCGGCTAACTCGGCCTCGGGTGCGGCAGCGGGGACAGTGGGCACGTCGATAACCGCGTCCGCGGGGGCCAATGGGGAAGACGGAGCCTCATTGCCGCCCGTGGAGTGAGTAGGCTGCGTTGATGCCAGCGTGATGTCAGTCTCGACAATCGGCTCATCGACGTTGAAACGACCTGGACGCCGCGTCGGCACAGCGCGAATCGTCGTGGTCGTGGTTGTGGTCGACACGGGCGCGGGCGTCACAGCAGCCGGCTGACGAACGCGCGTGAAGACTGGGCGCGCTGGTTGACGACCCGCGGCGCGAGTCGGCGCGCTGGGAGCAGCGGAAGGAGCAGGAGAGCCATCCTCTGCAGAACCGTTGCTTGCGCTCGTGCCATTACTAGCGGCCGAACCGTTACTCGTGGCCGGAGTTGCAGCCGAGGCGGCGACAGCGGTGGTGCGAGCAGACGTGGTTGCATTAGCGAGAGCCGTTGTTGTGACATATGACGACGCAGACGCAGCAGCACCGCTACCACCAGATGGCGCAATCTGAATAGTGGGTGCGGACTGGTAGTACGAGAGGCCCGGGTCGGCGCCCGCACCAAACTCGCCAATCGTTGGGTACCCGGGGACGTTGGCCACGACCATTTTCGGGCCGCTCAGTGCGCCAGTTGCCGGACCGTTAATCGTGATGTCGGCACACTACATGGTGGACAAGGTCATGTCAGACTCGGAAAAACGTAAGAGGGTGAAAGTGGGTGGAGTCCGTACGTTTTGGTAGAATTCGCGGTTGCCCGACGCGTTGACCCACGACCAACTGAAAATGGCCTTGCCGCCAGGAGTCGTGGATGGGACTGGTACTGAGAACGAGTTGCCTGCGGCCGCCATGCAGCCCGTCAAGACGGTCTTGAGCACGACAAAATCCTGGCCGTTGTAGCTGATGGAGAATTGGCAATGACCGCCTGGATGAAAGTGATCAGTTTTCCGACGCGGGGGAACCAAGAATTCGTAACGAAAGCAATGTGTACCATTGTGCGCAGCACCTCCACCGAGCTGGACTTGAATCGTGCTGCCCGGCTGGACGGTCAGCACCGAACTGCCGACGGGCGCGCCGCGGCACGGGAACGGGTCTGAGGAATTATGTACCAGGATTTTCGGGTCAGCGGACGGAATAACAATGATTTGCTTTCGATTCAAAACAGCTGGTAACGTACACAAGTTATTCCACCCAAGCGGCGCGACGATGTTGTAGTCCTTTTGCGATTCCGGCACGGCCGGGTTCGCCGGGTCGAGACGCGGGAACGGCGACTTCATTTGCATGTGGGCGTCAACACGCCCAAACAGCATCGCGGCGACCACCAAAGCGGAGAGGACATGGTAAACGGCCATGGCGAAATGGGGGGCTCGAGTTCGAGTTGGTGAGGTTGCGAATAGGCGGGCCAGGAGCGCCAGTGACGGCTTGGATGAAGCGCCGTCGTTGTCGTCGCCGTCGGTTGTCGTCGAGGGGCAGCGCGCTGCCAACTTAGTGGGTCCTGGGCCAGCCAGAACTTGAGCAGAGTACGACCACGAAGAAACAGAATTGGACTAGGAAGAGGCCGACGATTTATAGGCGACGGGAGCAATGGGATTGAGTTGCGTCGTTGTGCTCGCCTTCACTCTGGGAAAGACGACCGACGATGAGCAAGGGTTGCCTCATCCTCGGCCTCAGAACTTGAACGAAACGTGCGCGCGTGCTTTGTGATTTTCCGAGGCGGGCCAAGGGTGGTCATCAGTGGTTGGCAGTGCCCTCAGCCTCCGGCACGCCGCTCGTGTGGCGATATGCGCTTGGGGCGCCGCGAACCACGCCATCACAGCAACGATCACTTTGAACACCTCCTTGAAATAAACACCAAAAAATGTTCACATTGCGTTTCTTGTTCCTCGTTATGGAAATGAACAATCTGGTCGAAAAACCGACAGTCAGAGGAACCCAGGTCCGCGCATGTCGCGACGGAGCATTCAAGGAGGTGAGGGAGGGCGAGCGGTTCTGCAACTCTGCGCGCCAAGCAAAACAAAATCAACAAAGGCGAGCAAGAACGAGCTAAGAGGATGAAAGCAAAATACAATACAAGCACGAATCAGACTGCATTCGCGACAGCTTCCCCATTTTCTGCTCCTTTCTCACCGGTGCCCTCCTTGTTCGCGTCGGCCTTGACCTGGCTAAACACCTTCACGAACTTGGCGCGCGCGCCCTGCGCCGAGATCCCCAACGCCTCGAGCTGTGGCTCGTCGAGTTCGAGCAGCTGCTCCCACGTCAAGTGCTCAAACAGCGGCGCATACTTGTGCAACCGCAACGCGCGCAGCCACGCGACGCGGTCCTCGATGAGCAGCGACAAGTCCGGCGGCGGCCCGGGGGACAACGACGGCATCTGCAATCGCGGCGACACGGACGTGGGCGGCGCCGGTGACGTGCTGCGCGACCCGGTCGATCCTGGCGCCAAATGATGCGCATGCGGTACCGGCGAGACGCCACGACTCGACGAACGTGCTTGCCGCGAGAGACTGCCCGAGACCGACGCGTCGCGGCGCGGTGGCGGAGGTAGCGTTGATGCAGGCCACGCCGCGCCGGCATCGAGCGGCTGGCCCGCGGCGTGCCCCGTCGAGACGGGTGCCCACACGGACCCGGTACGTGGAGGCGGGAGCAGCATTTGCGGTCCACCTGCGGCAGCGTGTGCTTGGTCCTGGAGGCGCAAGTTCTCGAGGTCGGCAGCGAGGCGCGGTACCGCCGACCCGGGGCGGTAACCAATGGGGGGCACAGGTGGCGTGCGGCCAATCCCGCTCGCCGAGGCGCGCGACGCAAGCAGGACGTGGTCGGCGCTGAGGTTCGAGCCTTGTGCGGACAGGTCGGACTCGGCGAAAATCGACGTCGGGCGCGAATCGCCTAGAAGAGTCGATGCGCAGCGTTGTGTAAGCGCGCATGTCCGCACGCAGTGCAGACTCGATGGAAAAGAAATACAAACCGCGCTCCGACGGAGCCGGCGAGTAAGTGTTCCCACCCGCAGCGCGACGCACGACCGTGTCGAGGACCGTGCGCAAAAACCGGCCCTGGACGGGGGTCACATACTGGAACAGCGTGTAGAGCGCGAGCGTGCGCTCCGCGTCCGAGAGCACCTTGAACCAGTCTTCCATGGCCACAAGCTCTTCGCGGAACTGCGGGTCGACGGGCGTCGTGCGCAGCTCGTGCAAGAGCCGTTCGGTCTGCTCAAGATGGTAGGCGTGCGCATCGTAGCCCTGCGGGAGCGCCGGCATGCCATTGCCCGACATCATGAGCCCGGACGCGGCGCTCGCATCAGACATGGGGCGGCCGCGGCTCGCGCCGAGGGCGCCCGTCGACGGGAGCACGTCCGAGTGGAACGACGGCGGGCGCGGGCCATCGGTGCTGCTCGTGCCGTCGCCGCTCAGGTCCGACATGGAGAGCGGGACGCGGCCGGCGGCCATGGTGGTGGGGTGGGAAGTGGACGGGTAGTTGCTGCTCGGGAGCGGGACGGCGGACAGGTCGGGAGGCCAAGCAGAAGCGGCCCAGCGGGGAGGAGCTGAGCTGGACGGCATGGAGCAATGCAACCAGTGCCGTGCGGTCGGACGATACTGCTCAGGAAACGAAGTCGGATCGGTCGGCCAGTGCGAATATCATTCGAAAAAGTGGCACGCCGTTCAAAGTGTCATGGTCCAATCATGGTCGGCCGAACCCTCATTGCCATTGCTGCCCGGCCTGCCATGTCGTCCGCCCCGTCCACTAGCGACCACCTCCCAACACCACCGCGGCGCCGACCGCCTCGGTGCTGGTGCGTGGCAGGACCGTGACGAGCATCACTTCGCAGTGTTTTGCGACCGGTTGCGGCCGCCGTGGCTCGGTCATTTTGGCGCTTTCGCGGGGCTCGCGCGAACGTTGCAAAACGCCATCGACAGCGATCGTGGATTGTTCATTAAGTTGACACGTGATGGTTGCGTTTTGGCGTCGGATGGTTGGTTCCCCTTGCTGGCGTCAAGCTTCACCAGGTCCGGACGTGGATTTTGCATCCGACGAGGAAAATCACCACACGCATCAACCAACTTGCCGCGATGAGCGACTTCACCGCGGCCCTGGCAACGGTTCCAGCCCGCGAGCCCGAAGACACGAATGGAAGCACGGGAAATGATCGGAGTGACTCGGCCACTGCCCCGTCCATGGCGCTTAATGGTCATGCCGTGGAACAGCAGCATCGACGTGTCATCGACGCAGTTCTCGTGTCAAGCAAACCCGACTCTGCGTGTGATGTTCTTGTTCACGTCTGGAGCCCAAGAGGCATGTACATGGCTCCATTTCGCGACATCCGACGAGTCGCTTGAACAAATCAAGTCGCATTTTTACCTGTCCATTGACGTTGATTGACGTGTGATCTAGACGTGATTCGACTTCGACGCGAGTACGGCCTCCCTGGCGTTCTCATCGGTTCAGTGCGCCGCGACAAGGCCGCGAAAGCGTCGGGCAACGCGTCGACTGGGCCTGGAAACGTGGTTGTGCCCGGCAAACTTCTCCAGGGCACACTTCCACTCCAGCTTGTGGCGCACGAGATTGTATACTTGCTGAGCCAAGGTATGACGCGCCTCTTTCTTGTCCGCGTACCGGATCTGGGCTCTAACCCGATCTCATGTTTTTTTCTGAGTAGGTGTGCTTCGACTGCGCGTCGCGCTGTATCCACAAACCGACCACGATTCTTCATTCACGACAACCACCGACCCACGCGCTGATACTTTCGTCACGACCATGGACGAGTTGGTCGCGGTTCTTCCTCCGCGCGTCCTCGATGCACACGTCTTTGCGAAATCCGCGGTCCTGGCCCGGCTCTTGGCTGGGGAGGAGCAATCCGACGCGACCACAACCGTCACCACCGCTCCTGCCATTTCTGTGACTCCGGCGTCCAAATTTGCCGGCGATTTTCTCGTGTACCAAGGTGCGGATGCGAGAGTTCATGCGTTTGCCGCGAAGCCGTCTTGACTGTTCTCTATACTCCACTTTGCCGACAACGTAGACGACCCGATGGCATGTCATTCGGCCGCGATCGTCCACGTCCTGCCACCCGTGTCCCGAAACGCACCTTCTCCTCTCGTCGACTTGCGCGACTGGGTCACCGCGGCGCGGCTCGGCACCAATGCGAAAAAGACGGTCGTCTACGCGACACCCACGACGACGGCGCGGCCTGACACAACCAGCTCTGATGCGCGGAATGTGCAGTTTCATACCGTGACCTGGACCGGATGGTAAAGAAACATTATTGGCACAGATATTCACAGATTTTCGTTCGTAGCACTCCCGTTCTTGGTGCCCCTCCCCCCCCCCCCCCTTTCTCTCAGCTCAAAATGGCCAAAATGTACGTCAGACTCGCCGTGAGCGTGACGACGCTGACGGCGTACTGGAGCGCCATGACCGTCGCGACCTCTTTGCTCTCGCCGCGCGGGTGGAAGTACTGTGTGAGGATGAGACACATTTGCGCCGTCGGCACTGTTAATAGAATAAGGCAAGCGCGTCAGTTTCCTTGTCCACCGGGAAGCGAGCCCAAACGAGTGCCGCAAAAAACGTACCGCACGCCTGCATCATCAACACGAACCGCAGCATCTTGGCCTCCACGTCAATCCACCCCCATGTAACCATTCCCTCAACAAGCGCGATCCCCGCGACCGGCAAGAACAGGAGCCGGTAAAATACCAGCCATACGGCAGCCCATCGTACACCGACGGGCGCAGCGCGCCAGTCCGGGTCAATCGTCGTGAGCGCCGCACCAAACAAGCACATGGACAGCGGCATCGCGCCGTTACCGAGGAACGTGGTCGTATCGTAAATAACAGCGAGCGGTGGGACCGTCGTGGATCCGGCAACAGGCACGAGCACCGACTTCACGCCGGGAATCAGCGCGACGAGCAAGCCCAGGACAAGGGCAAAGTTAGGCGGCATCATGAGCGTCTGCATGATCGGGTTCTCCCAGATCCTCGACGCAAGACGGCGCCAGGCTGGTGGTCGTGCGGAACGCGTGGATAACGGCACGGGGGACGCGGCGCGCTGCTGCGACGAGAAGGAGACGCCAGAGACGGAGACGGAAATGCTCGGCTTGCGGTCCAGCTGCGGCGGTTCGAGTGCGTCGGGCGGGATGTCGTACGGGCCGTCCAGGTCGGGTCGAATAGGTTCGGCGAGGCCCAGGGACGCCGAGTAACGACGGGATGCGGTCGCGGGCAACTCGATCGACAACCGCTTCTTGGACCGGCCGCGGCCGTTGAGCGAGTCGAGCTCGTCGCCGTCAAACTCATCGCTTTTCGGCGGCTCGATGACGACTTGCGGTACTTCCCCATCCAGCACCTCCTCCTCGTTGTTGATCAAGTGCTTCATGTCCGCCTGGAACGCGGCCGAGCCAAACGCAAACAGCGTGACATTGAGCGGAACGAGGAACAGCGTCACAAACGCAATGCCGAGCGCAGCGTCGCCTTGGCGGAACGGCGGGTTGTTGCCGACGGTCAAGAGGATTGACAACACGAGATCGCCGTGGTTACCAATGCCCGCGACGGGGAGCAACGTGCGCTGGAAGTGTCGCGGTAACTTTTCGCGCAGGAACCGGAAGAGAATGTAGCCAACGAGGTGGCCCGCGACGAGGTACAAAACGCAGAACCCAATAAGCGGACCGGCACTGGCCGCGTTGCTTGGTGAAATGGCCACAGCCGTGTTGGCGAACAGCAGGCACGGCAAGAAAATCTTGATGTAGAGCGTGCTCATTTGCTTCATGGCCGGTACGGTGAACAAACCGAGGCGGAACGCGGCAGCACCAGCGCCTACAGTTTTTCAATAATCCATGGATTGTAATCGGTGAGCTCCATGAGAAGATGAATGTTCTGGTGTTCCGGCCGCGTCAACTGGTGCGACACGACTCGTACCACACGAGAGCGCGACCTTGATCAGGGCGCGCGCAGCCGCGCCGAGTGCGAGGCCAATATCGACGGCCATGATGGGTGTTGAGATGTCGGATCGAAAGTGCTGGTCAATGGCGGGCCTGGATTGCGCGGTCCCTGCTGCGATCAGTTGGTGTCGTCGAGCGCGCGCGCGCTCTTATACCGAGGGTTCGATCAGGAACATCCACGGCGCAGGCGACGCTGAAGAGGGAGGATGGCGTCGGTGCCGCGTTGCGAGCTCGGCAGACCAGCCGGGAGTCGGAATGACCCGCAAGTCACAGGGATCCCTGTGCGCCCACAGGGACACCGACATGGTGCGTGTGCGATAGACGTGATTGTCGGCTCGGCGCGCGCGTCGCTGATCTTGGCATTGCCGTGTCGTGGTGCTGCCGGGTGCTGCTGCCAGTCGGCCATGGAATGCGGGTGGAGACGACGTGGTCGAAATTGGGGGCGGAGCTGCTCGCGGCCGCCGACCTTGACGCGCCAAGTCGGCGCCATGCCTGCCATTCGCCTTTAGCGTGCAGCATGGTAGTGACGAGAACACACGCGACCGCGTGCCGACCTTGGCGACGCTGCTGCGGCCGACTCCGACCACCCCACGCCGGCCACGACCGCCGCTCGCCACTACGCGCCTGCCACCAGCAACCCCTCGCAGTCGGGTGCCGCGCGCCGCTCCCACCTTGTCCACCTGCTGCGCACCGGATACCCCAGCTGCAAGCCCGACAACCGTGCGCAAGCCAACAAATCAGCAACCATGGCCATCACCGAAGCACGTCACGCTCATCCCAAACGACCCCCACGTCCCGCGAGCTGTACGCTGATGCGACCTCACTTGCGCTAGGATGTCTTCACGTGGTCATCGACGACATTTTGCCTGACGCAGTCGCTGCTGATGCACCTCTCGGCCACTGCGAGCTGCGCCGTGCAATACAAATCTTCTCGCCGACCCATGACACTGGCGTTGCTCGGCATCTCGCTCGCACACATATTTGACGTGATTGGTACCAACATCTTTGGCGGCGTCCCCACTCCCGTCTCCATGCCAGCGCTGCTCGCACTCGACTGGATCCTGGTCTTTGTCGCCTACATTGGCATGGCGTGGATGCGTTACTTCACGTACGCTTTTTCATATTCCATGGTCACGGATCGGGCGATAGTTGCTGAGGACTTTTTTCACGAAGAATTCTCGCCATTGGCCGCAAGGGACCCGAGCTGCCGACCAAAATTCTTTTCGGTCTCACCGTCGCGCTGTCGCTCTACTGGACCATCTTAACGATTGCTGGCATCGTCCAATGGCCCGTACCGAGCGCGGCCTCCTTTCTTGCGCCCACCGTGAATGGTACGAATTGAGCGAGCCATGTATCAACCGGTTCGTGCATCTAATTCCTCACTTCGTCTCTCTTTCCAAATCATTGCGCATAGCCATGTATATTTTCAACTTGATCGTGAACACCTACTCGGCCGTCCTGCTCCTTCGCGCGTTCCAGATTCTGCACGCGCGGACGGTCCCGGCGTCCACGGCGACGCTCGAGCCCGTCGCACCCGCGGGCGGCGGCACGGCCACAAACGCCAAGAGCGCACAGCGTGTCAAGTTTCTCGTTCGCAAGAGCCAGGCAGTCATCGTGCTCCAAGCGGCCGTGCAGATCATCGCTATTGCCGTGCAGCTCGTGACGCCTGTCATTGATCCAATGTGGTCGTTCTTGTCGATTTCCGAGGTACGGGCAAGCTTCTCCACCTTTCGCCGTACGCTTCGACACCATGGCTCACAAGATGGCACGTCCAATGTAGGGTTTGACCACGCGCATATTTGCGACCGTGATCGAGGACCACGGGACTTTGCGCCGGTTTGACCCGGCCGCGGTCGCCGAGCAGCATCGCGGGTCGCCGCGGCTCACGTCGCAGGCGGGTCTCTCGTCGCTCTTATTGTCGAGCAACACGGGCACCGACGGCGGCACGTCGTCGCACGGGCACAAGTCGGTACCAACCACTAGCGTCGACGGCAAGGGATCGGCCCCGCGGAAAAGTGAGAATGCGGCTCCCAGCGGGAACGGGACCGTCATGGCCACGGCAGCGGCCGTGACGCAGGACCGGGTGGGGAAGACTGAGGATGTCTGTGAGGACTGATGGATGGAATATGGGACTTGGGAGAAAGTACGTAGCTGCCGTGTGTGCAACGGAAGTTTAGCCATGGTTCTTTGCCGAAATTTGGGCGGCAATCGTGTCGCCCGGATCCGATGCGCGTGAGCTTTGTGGGCCCGCATGTCGATAAAGACGACGTCAGTGATTTGCTTCACCAGTTCGTGATTTTGGATCAGCACTCCACGCATTTTCAAGGCAGCACCTACAATTTTTGCGACCATACCGCGCCAGAGCTGCAACGTCGCAGTCTGACTGCGATCGCCCTGCTGCAAGTACACGATCATCGCGTCAGGTCAACCTGGGGACAAGTGCCGACCCCATCCAGCTCCGCGACACGGCCATAAGGGCGCGTTCACCAAGCCGCATCCCGATGCCTCGGTTTGGGCCGACATCACCGTGTCCGAGGTCGGATTCCGTTGTGCCAAAATCATGAGCTGCAATCACGATGTGGACTCACCAGCGAGCGTACTTGTTATTTGCTTCCAGCCCGCCTTTTTCTGGTCGGCAAGCTCTCTATTCTTTTCGCTCGGCGTGTACCTGCACTTTTCGGCCATATTGTTCGCGATTGGATTGCGGTGGACCAAGTCGCGGTGGCTCTACCTCGCCCTTGTCGGCGTCGCCAATTCGCATCTGGGCGACCTGTTCATTACGAATATCGGCAACATGGCCGACGTGCAGTACCGGTGGGTGCTGCACATCATGGCTGTGCTCGACTGGGTGTTTATCTGGTCTGGTTCGCGGGGTTTGCCTTGCTCAACGGCTACTGGTGCGTCATGCCGACCACGACCTACATTGTCGACGCTCGCATTCCAGAAGAAAGCATCACCGATGATTCTAGACTCCATACCATGTGCCAGCGATCGCGACCGCGCTTGATCAAGAGTGTCTTGGCCCTGATCGCCGTACAGATTGCGCTGTGGACGTGCATTGCCGTCACGTCGATTGTCGCCTTTTCTCCCCACCAGCTCGGACCTCTTGCAGCACGCCGTCGATTACATTAGCGGTGCGCAATCTGTTACTTCTCCACCCGACAGCGGCGACCGATCTGACCGCTGCGCAAAACCGCGTGTTGCTAGCCGCGTACCCGTTCGACGCCATTGCGAGCGTGATCACGTCCATGGCTTTCTCGTGCCACTTACAGTCGCTGCACCCGGCACCGGTGAGCTTCAAGCTCATGTTGACGCTGCGGGCAAGATTCTTGTCGACACGCGGGTCGCAAAGCGAACCACCATCGTCGCCGACCGAGACCAAGGGCGTTCGTGTCTCGCCGAGCCCGTCCGTCGATCCTGCCCACGACGGTCCCGTTCTTTACTCTTCGATGCACGTTCTGCTGCGCCGGTCGCAGGAGTTGCTTCTATTCGAAGGTTCGGCCATGTTGACGGGGATCTTGGTGCAGGTTGTCGCCGAGGGCACGGATCCGCTTTGGTTCTTGCTGTTTGTTGCCGAGGTCCGTGCCCGATCCGTTGCCGCGCTAGTGGAGTGCTTGCTAATGCTGCAGAGAAAAGTAGGCGATCCGCACGCGGTTCTACTCACCGTTCTTGGCAAATTTGACCGACATGCTGCAGTCGCGGCAAGGAAAAAGTCGACGCGGACAGGAGATGCGGCGGGCAGTGCCCATCACAACGCCCCCGGCCACGGCCGGTAACGCACCTCAGTGATCACCATCGGCGAGCAGCGGTGCGGCTGGGCCCCGGCTGGCTCGGAGCGGAGCAGCGCGAGGATAAACTCGCAGAGAACAGTGGTGGAAGGGTAGCAGAAGCTGGGACCGGTGGCGACTGAATGGCAGGCAGACTTGGGGCAGGCAGACTTGGGGTTCCAAAATAAATGTAGATTCGGTTGTCCAAGAGGTCTCTCTCCCTGCTCTACCTGCTCTTAGTAGTCGCGGTCCTCATGTTAGGCCCTAACGTGCCGTTCTTATGGTCGGCAGCGAGAGCTGTTAACGTCCGCCCGGGCACGTCCGGTTCCCCAGCAAAAAAAGGATTGCGCCCGAACGCGTCCACCCGGACATTAGCAGCTCTGTCGGCAGCTGCTGAAGAATTAGTGCGGCCAGCAGACTGACAGCAGGGCCAGGCTACACGTGACCGCGTCAACACTGTGCTTGGCAAGTTGGCTTGCTGTGCTGCGCTGTGCTGCGCTGTGCTGCGCTGTGCTGTACACCGGCACGGGTGCCCGGCCTTGGAGAAATTCGGTGACCACGCACGATCCAACTCGACCAGCTGCAAGTTATTTGGCGGAACAGTGCCTATCCAAGTCGTCGAACCGCTGTGCAGGCCGGCTCACCTCGACCCTCCGCGCACGCCCTCCGCGTCCTGGAAAACGACCCTCGCCACAACAACTGCGGCAACCTCAACACAACCGTCTTGCCCGGCCATTTCTGTTCGAGAGCGTGGCGGTCCGCAACAAACACTGGCCAACTGTTCCCGCGCAACCACTTTCGCCACCCTCGCGCGCCGCGATGGCACCCCCATGGGCGATGCAATGGCGAGTCATGCCAAAACCGCACTCTCCGCCAATGGTTCTCGCGGATCGTACCCTCACCGAGGTTCGTCGTGCCTCGTCATTTGCGGAGCTGGATACTCGACGACCGGGCCAGAGCGTTCACGTTGTTTCCTGCAAGCTAGCCGTTTTGGACATGGTCGTCAAGCTGTTTTTTCTTCACGCTCGCCGTCTACCTGCACCTGTCGTCGATTGCCCTCGCGTCGCAGCTCTGGTGGACCAAGACGCGCGGGTGGTACTTTCTCGGCATGGTCATTGTCGCGCTGTCGCACCTCGTCGACCTCATGGTCACGAATATCACGTACTTGGAGTACGCCAGGACGCCGGGCGCGATGCGGCGGATTTTGGCCGTTGTCGATTGGCTCGCGATTTGGGTCGGGTTTGTCGGTTTCGCGCTCTTGAACTGGCATCGGTACGCGCGCGCGTAGGCTTGAATCTAGGCGACCTGCTCGCCATCATCATGGTGGAGAGGACTCAATTTGAACCCGCACTTCCAGGATTCGCGCCATGTGCCGTGTGTCGCGCCCGCGATTGACCTGCGTGGTCACCGTCTTAGCCGCATCGCAAGTTTTGTTCTGGACGGGCGTGACCGCGACCGTTCTGACGGCCTTCTATTGGCGAGACTACTCGAACCCTATTGTCAAAGACTCGACATACTACATTTTCCGTGTGTGTCTCTCTATCCCCCTCACTCGCTCGCTCGCCCCCGTGACCATTCTCCAATTCACTGTGATGCGGCTCCCCACCATGCAGCTGCATTTGTTTGGGACGCCCTCGTTAACATCTTCACGAGCTCGGCGTTCATCTTCCACCTCTACAAGCTGCACCCACCACCGCCCCCATCACCCGCGCGGCCCGGCATGACCGTGCGCTTCCTGGGCAGATTCAAGTCAAGCGAGTCGCTGCAGAAATCATCAACCTCGCTGGCCGACTCTTCGACCAGTGACGCGCCGGCCACCTTGTACGCGCACATGCACACGCTCCTGCGCCGGTCGCAGATCCTGCTGCTGCTCGAGTGTGCGACCATGTTTACGGCCGCGCTACTGCCGCTCACGATCCCGGACGCGGACCCGCTCAATATTCTCATTTTTTTTGCCGAGGTGCCTTGGGTTTTGACTCTGTGCAAATTTGCGCGGAGTCGAACTGACCAAACCATCCACCCACCAACAGTCATTTCGCACCCGGGTGTTCCTCGTATTCTTGAGCGACCTGCAGACTATGCTGCGCGAACGCCGGCGACCGGGCGGTGCGGATGCAGGACCGCCGGCGGCCGCAGCGGGAGGGACCGGGCGCCGGCCAGGGGCGAATCGAGGCCGCGGTACTGCCGCGCGTGCGGGCGCGGGACCGGCACGGCCGGTGAGGGCAGCGTCGGTGCGCGACGGCAAGCCGGCAGTACCTGCGTTACGGCCGCTCTCGTTTGTTGGGCGTAAAGGAGAGACAGCGGGGAAGGCCGAGTCGGGCAAGGACAAGCGCGTCGCGGAACTCGACGAGTCGGAGAGTGGAGGCAGCGGGTCCGGATCGCGGCGATGAGGATACCAGTGCGGTCGCGGGAGTGTCGGTCTCGGGACTTAGGAGTGCTGCTGTTGGGTTTCCATAGTTTGGGTTGTTGCAGAATAGCACTGCAAGTTGACAGCTCGCTAATGAGAATCGGTCGTCGATCACCATGCCCAGCGTCGCCATGCTGGTTATGACCTCGCAAGCATGTGCGTATTCGATTTGAGCATGCTCTCCACCCAAAGGCGTCCCCGCGTCTGTGCTATTCGCAGGTTTCTGCAGGCCGGGCCGGTGTTGACTGTTCAGGGCAAGGCATCAACCGGGCATGGCACTAAGCCGTTTGGTGCATCGCAACAGCAGCGAACATCAAGATAAACATCACGGGAATGCATGTGGAATCAAAGACACAAAATGTCGCCACCACCAACCAAGCAAACCAAAACTGTCGGGCAACGATGACGGCCCTGCAAACCCGCAACACAAAATATTTGGCGTTCATCGTTCACACTTGTCGTTCCACTGTTGTCACGCAATGCATAAAGTTCGAGTGGGGGGGGGGGGGGGGGAGGGACTTACAGGCCGCCCACGGCCGCAACCAGACCGGCAGCCGCAGCGGCGGCAGCCATGACAGCCGTCCCCGCGGAGCCGGCTTGAGCGACGGGACCCGTGCCACTCGAACTGGTGCCCGTTGCGCTCGGGTTGTTGGCGCCGGCGCGCACGGTCATGCTCGCGGTACTCGCGGACGTGGCGGCTGGCGTGGTCGGGGTCGCGATCACGGGCATGAACGTCGAGTCGGGCCGGTCATCCTCGGTTGCGCACTTGACCTCGATCCAGTCGCTAACCGACGGCAACAGGATCAGCGCATGAATCGAGGAAACAATCACCGATAAAGGCGATCAACGCCGCAACGTACATATACATCTTGGGTACGTTCGTGCGCCTGCTCGGGTCATTGCACCAGTCGGTCGGCCCCAACGCCCACTCGGTCGTGCCCTTGGGCTGCGCGCACCCGCCGTCCCAGACCGAAAAGAAGATGCGCGCCATTTGCGACGGGTACTTGTTGTCGACCGACTTGGGTGTCACCTCGCGTAGCGTCTTGCCGTCGACGATCCACCGAATGCGTTCCCGAGTCCAGTCGATGGTGTACTGGTGGTAATCGTTGGTTGTCGACTGCCCCCCCGGCAGCGCAAAAAAGACTCCACGGGTATAATCTAGAACCCCATTAAAGTAGAAGTTGGTCTGCACTTGCGTTGAGTTGCCGCCGAGCAGCTCAAAGTCGATTTCGCTGGGAGCAGCGGGACGCGTGTCAGCTCGCGAAAACGCGTCGAATCAACAACAATCAAGACGTGAACAAAAAACGTACTCGCCGACCTTGTCGCTGATATCCGTCTTGGTGATAAACGACGAGACGACGCCACGGCCCGCAGCGACCTTGATTCGCGCCGTGACGGTGCCGTACTGCAGCCAGCGAATCGACGGGATTGTGGCGCCCTGGCCGCGACCGAGCTTGCTATCCCAGACAAGAGAGAGCACGAGGTTGCCGTCCACGACCTCGGCCTTGTCGGCGCCGGGAAACTCGCGCCAGAAGTGCGCCGCGTCGGGCTTGCCCGTGTAGTTGTACTGATCACCATCAGAATCCACGACCATCGCGCTGATCAGCGTCATGCTCTCACCCCAATAGCGAGCGCCACCATCGACACCCTCTCTTCATCCTACCATCCGCAAGCACGTCGTACATACCTTGTTAATGAGTGCATCGGGCGAGTCAAAGTTTTCGCGGAACGACTTGCACATGGGCCTTGGCGTGCACGACGACTTGGCAAACGATGCATCGGCGTTGCATCCTTCGCTCGTCATGCACCCCCACGGCTGCGCGACACAATAGTTTTGCGCACAGCACGGCGCCCACTTTTCGCACTGCTTGCCGGTACCCGGGCACGCCGATGCGTGCGCCGGTGCCGCTGCGATGGCGAGCACGAGCAGGGTCGCGGCGGCAACGACAAGCGGGAGCAGGCGTGATGGCGGTGGCGCGGGTGAAACCATGATGGCACTTGATCGTGAGCACTGGTGTACGGGCTGGTAGTGGAGCGAGTCGGGATCCAAGTCGTGAGTCGGGTCGATCCAGTTGGTCTCGGTGAACGCGTTGCGCTGCGCTGCGATGCAGATCTCTTGAAGATGGCGTGAGCGAAAGAGAGAGAGAGAGAGGAAGGAGGCCGACCGCCGCGCGCCGTCCGTGTCTTGGATCCAGGAGCGTCGTGGGGTGGGGGGGGGGGGGGGGGAGGATCGGCGAGGCCAGAGCAAGACAAGGGCTGGGTCTCGACGTTGATCAGTGGTTGGCGCTGGAACGGCCGGCCGGCTTGGGGGGCGTTGGTCGCGCCAGCAAGCGCCCGAGGCCCACGAGAGCGCCATCATGGATATGCGTGCGCTGCGAAGCCAGCGGCCCGCTTCGCTGCGCCCCGACTGGTCCTTGTCGGATGCCCATCGCTTGCGTGCTGATCGTCGTTTGATGCTGCTGCTGCTGCTGCTGCTGCGGCCGGGAAGGCACACGTCGCGTGCGCATCAACCCGGCCGTAGGGAATGCGCGATCGGAGCTGGAACACTAGCAGCATGCGGAATGCGTTGCTGTGGGTAGCTCGTCATGTGCAAGACGATGCACCCACGCACCAAGCACGCTCCCACGGTTGTGATCATGACGGTGCGTGCTGGGAGCGTGTCCGCGGCGCGATCTGATCTGATCAAAATGGAGCCAGGATGCCGCGCCGTTGCTCTAGCACCATCACGCACGCGTCTGACCGAGAGCGCAAACTTGTGCGGGATTGGATTCTCGCTTTGGTGCCGACAAGTGGCAAAGTGACAAGAGACGAGACTTGCTGCCGATGAAGACACCAGCAAAACATGTCCATTCCCTGCGATCATTTCAACAAACTCACCCGTCGTCCATGTCAAAATCCATGCCATCCGCGGCGCCAAACTCATCCACCTGCGACGGCCGCAGCGTGTCCCCAAGCCCACTCTCCGTGAGCGTCGCCTCGCCAGTCCGAGGACGCTTGGCCGGCGGTGGTTGTTCGTCATCGGCCATATCTGCGTCCTCCTCGTCGTCATCCCCGGCAAGACTGCCAATCAGCGGGACGGCCTCGGGCAGGACTTCCTCGCTTGATCGCTTCGTCGCGAGCGCGGCCGGGGCGAGGCTGCGCAGCTTGGCAAACCGGTCGTGGATTCCGCCAGAGAGCAAGCTCGATGCACCCGCGCCAATACCATCGAGTGATGCGGCCCACGTGCCCAAAATGCCCGCCGGGTTGGCAGGCCCACTAGCACCGGCTGCCGCCAACGACGCCAGAGACTCTCTCTCCCCGTCATCCTGATCATCATCATCGTCGTCGTCGGCAAGAAACATGGCCCGGCGCGCACCGGCCGAGTTGGCCGACGACTTGGCCCGGAGCGCCGAGAGCCGTTTAGAGAACTCGTCTTCGCCATCCTCGTCATCCTCGGCAAACGGTGCCTGCTCTCCACCGTCAAACTCGTCGTCGGCGTCCGACGCAGCATTGTCATCGTCATCGTCCGAATCCGCGACGCGCCGGCGACGCTGGCGCTGGCGCGACGGTACCGCATCATCTTCGTCGTCGTCATCACTATCTTGAACCGCAGCCAGCTTCCTGCGTGCCCCCTTGGGCTTGGCTACCTTGACCTTGGCCACACTCTGCTGCTGCTGTTGCTGCTGCTCCATCGCAGCCTCATACATGGCGCGCGTCTTATCGCGCCGCGCCTGCTCTATCGCGTAAAACTCAGTCTCGTCCTCGTCCTCCAGCATCGCGTCCGAGTCGTAAATGTAAGCGGCTGACTTGGGCGCCGCCGCCTTATTCGCCTCGCGCTTCCCCGGCCCGCAGCGCTTATTGGTGCCGTCGGCGCGCGCATGCCGGTACCGCGGCCGCTTGCGTTTGCGCAGGTACCGGAACGCCGGTCGGTTGTTGTACGAGACGGGCTGCGCCTGTGCGTCAAGAAGCCACTGGATGCGTTCGTCGAGGTCGTGGCCCGACAGCGTCAACGGCGCGTGCACGCGCGGCGGTTCGTTAGGGTGAGGTGGGGCGTCGTCGTCGTTGGGTGCCGGATCAGGGAACGTCAGGACCAGGCCGAGGAGCTCGAGTAGCAGGACGAGTTCCTTGATCGCGAGATCAGCAGCGGGAAGGGCCAGGTCGACTTCAGGCCACGTCGTCGGTGTTGCACCAAAATCGTCCTCGTCATCATCTCCATCTCCACCCGGCCGCGGCGAGACCTTGCGCGCCTGCGCGATCCGTGTGAGCTGTTCCAAGACGCGAGCAAGCACATCGGCCCCACCCTCGCGCGCCGCCAGAGCCGTCGCGACGAGCATGACCTGCATCTTGTCCGAGAAACCGGGTCTCACTTCAATCTCGTCGCCCTCATCCCACTCGCGCCATTTCGCCGCCGGTTTCCGCAGCGCAGTCAAGTCCGACACCTCTTGCCGCCCGGACATGATGCGGTCCATGTCGCGCCTCGAGTGCGGGAAGAACACTTCCACAAGCAACAGCGGGTACCGTTCTACACACTCGAAAAACGTGTGCGCGACCATGCGCAGCAGCGAGACGAGATCCTTGAACGCCGACGGTTTCGGTGGGTTCGTACCTGGCACGGCCAGGGGCAACGACTTGTCGTGCAAGATCGTGTGCATTCGCACTATGTAGTTGAGCTTGAACAAGAACGCCGGCTGGCCGCACTTGACCGTGATCCGGTAGAGCATCTTGGTTATGGCGTGCACGACAGGCTCGTCGAGGTCGCGGTAGGCCTGCAGCAGCCGCATGTAGGACTCGACAACGAGATCCGAGCAGAATTGCCGCTCGATACGATCAAACGCGATCGTGCGCTCGACAAACTCGGGTTCCGGCTCGGCCTCGCCCGCGTCCGCGTCGATGCCGGCGGGCACGTCGCGCGCAATCGGGTCGTCGTCCTCATTCTGCGCGCGCCGCGCACCGCGCCGCCGTTGCCGTACAGTCAGGCTCGACGATTTCGCAAACGACTCGAGTAGCTTGAGCAGCAGGTGCACCGTCTCGACGAGCGAGATCAGGTACTCGCGAGACTGGCGCTGGAACCCCTTGATCAATTCGATGAGCAAGTCGAGCGTGGCCTTTTCGTAGTAGAGATTGTCGAGCACGTTCTCGGCGAGTTCGCGTACGTCGGCGTCGGGGCACTGCTTGAGCACCTGGAGCGACATGAGCAAGTGCTTCAAGCAATCGACGCCCATTTTCAGCTGCGACATTTGCGCGTCGTCGAGCCCGCGGCGAATGTTCTTGATCATGAACAGCAGGCCGTGCACGTTGAGCACGCTCGACAAGTGGTGCGGCGTTACGGCCGGCAACGCCGTCGCGGCCGTATCCGGGGCCTGCGCGGCAGCGGCTGACCGGCGCTGGTACTCGAGCGCAAATCGGATCAGGTAGAGCAAGTAGATCGGGTCCTCGGTGCGGACATTGGTGCGCTCCGCGTCCATGTCGCGCTTGACCGACTGCACGAGCGCGTCGAACCCGCTCACGAGAAACTCGTGCGCAAAGTCGCGCAGCAGCTTAACCGTGTCGCGGTTCTGCATTTGCCGGCGCTCGTTAGCGCCGGTCGTGGTCGTGCCCGACGCCGAGGCTGCAGCGGCTTCCTTCTTGAAGGGCAGCTTGGGCCGGTTCTTTTGCTTGCTCTGGTCAATGACGCCAATCGTGTTGTCGTGCCGGTGGACATTGAACTTGGTCCCGTCCTGAAATGCAGGTTGAGCGGAATGAAGCGCAATTTGAGAGCAATCATGGGTTTTAGTTCAAGTCTCCAACAAAACAACTTCCAACCACCGATCAGCGAACCAAGCAACACACGAACCCCAAGCTTGACCACAAACGTCCCCGCAAACCGGCTATGCCGCTTCTGCGGGACAATTCGCGAGCGGCTCTCCTTGGCCAAAATATCGGCAATCACCTCGTTGGCGGCCTCGTTGCTCGTCTGAAACAGCGCCTTGACGTCGCACGTGCAGAAAATCAGGAAGAAAATTTCGACCATGGTCGTGTTCCACGGGTCAAACTGGCGGTCAGCAATCGACGACGCGACCGACACGAAAAACGACAAGACGTCGAGCTTTTGCATCTTGAAGAGCAGCCGTTCCTGCATTTGCGCTTGCATCCACGCGTCGGTCGCGGCCACGGCGCCGAGCGACGGGTCCGGGATTGCGAGCAGATTGCGGAACAGGTAGAGCAGCAGCCGAATCACGGCGTTGGTACGCTCTGATCGTTGCCGGAACGGCGTCTCAAGTAGGACGAGCATCATCTCGTGCGCGCGGTCGAGCGCCGCCGAGTTGATGAGCAGGTCCTTGTAGGCGCGCTGGTACATGAGGAGATCGGTCCCGAGGTACTGCGATTCGAGCGGCCAGGGCAGCGGGACGACGAGTTCCACTAGACTGACCTGTCAGTATCGTCGCGCAGCAACGTGGAAGACGATGCTTTGATTGCTATGCGCACCCGCAGCGAAAAAGACGCTCTGGTTGCCCGAATGCTGTTCCATGATGGGAATCAGGTCCTTTTCGAGCAATTGCCACTTGCCGAGCATTCGCGCTACCGTTTTTTCCTTGCTCGCCTCGTCGTAGCGCAGGAAGCGCTTCAGGTCACGAAGGCATTCTGTCGTCGTTTTTGATGGTCAAGAACGCTGCGGCCATTGACTGACCAAGCTTCGAAAATAGAGCACCGACCAATGGCTTCGTCACCGAGCACATAGCGCTGCACAAGACCTAATCCGTCGGCCGTGGGGAGCTCTTCGACGCCACCAACGGCCGAGCACACGGACAATAAGTGCGACTCGAGGACCTCGGACGCCATGGGATTGGTGGGTCGTGTGGTGCTGGATGAGTTGCCGCAAGTTGGCTCGGTTCTGGTTGTTTCTGTCGTGCAATTTGAAATTATCAAGGATGCAGTCGTGAACTTAGGCAGTGCTTGCATCCTCGTCGGTGATCAAGTTTGCTGCTGTGAGTCCTCGTCCTCTCTGGTCGCGTAACCTAACCTAGCGCGACCTTCTACTGACGTTCTGTTGGCAGTTGCTTGCTGCTGGGTGGCAGGGTGTTGCTCGGCCATTGATCTGATGCACAGTCGAAAAGCCGAAGCGGACCACACACGTCTAAGCTATTATAATTCAAGTATGAGAGGCAGATCGCAGCTGCGCGCCAGCGCGCAAATGCGCCCCGCCTCCGCCTCGACAGGCCTGGCCGTGCACGTCCAGGATGACACTCGCCGTCCATTCGCGCCGGACATCGAAAAGTCTCTCGAACACGGCTAAATCGTCTTGGACGTGAGTTCGAGCATCTTGTCGCGAGACACGAGCAGCTGCTGCATGCCTTGGATCACGAGCATGGCCGCGGCCGAATACAACTTGAGTGCGCTCGTGTTGATGGCATTGGCGAGCACTAGCGGCACGTCGTCCATGAAATGCAGCACGCCAGAAAGCGAGACGGGCACGTAAAGCAAGAGCGTCGCGACCGCGACTATTAGCGCAAGCGTCATGCACCGTGCGTGCGTGACTTCCTCAGGCGGCCCGCGCAACGAAAACGAGTCTTGCAAGTGCTTTTTTCAGCTCGCGGTGCACGGAAACAACGAGCCGCAGACCGAGCAGCGCCGTCAAGTCGCACACACCGTACGTGGAATAAGTAACTTGGTTCGTGTAGAGCATCGTGCGGATGAGCGTGCGTCGCGCGTCTTTCGACCATCGACGCGTAACTTCTTCGATCGCGGCTTCGCCGACGATGACTATGGTGCGCGCAACGCACAAAACGCGACGACGCCGAGAGCACGCGACAAATGAGCCCGTCCTTGGTCGATAGGACCGTGAGGGCTGCCCGGAACCGTAACAGCGTTGCCGTGACGAACAGGGCCGCGCCGCAAGTCTGCAAAGGCTGCAACGCCGTCAGGAACCACGGACTCGCGCACAGCGAGAGCCGCGGCGTTGACCACAAGTACGGGCGCGGGCACTGCATGTACATGGCAGCGTAGAGCACGAGTGCGATTTGGCCGAGAGTGTACGCGAGCCACGCGCTCGAGAGCAGCGCGTGGAGCCTGGTGCGCAAGACCACCGCCGATAGCATCTGACGAGCCACCACAGACAGATCGGCAAGAATGCAATCCCAACACCCACGGAAATTCACGGCTCAGGCGCGCCAGGTAAATGGAAAATGGGCACGCTTACTGCAGCTGCGGGTGTTTGCGTGACGGCTGGCGTCGAAGTTGGTAAGGGCGGTGCGGTCGTCTCCGGGATGCTCAACGGCAGCGATTCGACCGACATCCTAGCATTTGGCACGGTGAACAACCATGGCGGAACGGGTGGGGAGGTTGCCGGGCCATTGGTCGCAGGCGCAGTCGCCTGTGGGACAAGCGTGCTCATCGGCGAGCTGATTGGGGTCGCCAAGTTGGCCGTGGAGGCCATCGAGGTAATGTTGCAACAGCGTGAGAACAGTGTTGACCAAATCGAGCACTTGCCAAACGCTGGTCAAACCGATTCGCACGGCGCACGGGTCCGTTGACGACAAATATGGGCACAGCGCTCGCAGCGTCGTCTCCGGGGTCCTTGTCGGTGGACAGGTTCGGGTGACCCGCGCGCGAATAAATATCTTGATACTCCATCGTCTGATCAATCAACATGACGTTTTGGCGATTGCAGAAAGCGTGGAGAGATCCTCCTCCCTCCTTGGGCACCCAAACGATGACCAAATTGATGAGTTGGCCGTGGGAGGGCGGCTGCGGGCCGCAACTTGTTCCTCGGCTCGTTCTGGGTTGTTCCGGGTTCCGGACTCGGGAAGGCGTTTGCGCTGAGTGTACAGTGCTGGTCGCCGCGGATGAAAGGCCGGCTATGGGCGCTGCACGTCAGCCGCGCGACATTCATTTCACGCGATGTCGAAAGGGGATATCACAATGAAAGTCACCTTTTCCTTGGCGACGCGGACGGCCTGTTGTTGCGGCGTTCCAACGTGCGGAGTGAAGCTCTTCATCGTCCACTGTTTGGCCAGTCTCTGCGGCAAGTTTGATCGTGCCCACGATGTATCAACGCCAGATCTCTTGATGTCCATCACCTGATTGGTTGTCAGGGGCATCGCGTCTCGCAGAAGGTACCAAGAGTGCCAAGAAAGGACCAAATCGACTTCATTCCACAAGTCAAGTCCGTTCGTCACGACGTCGCCCCTTGAAGCACGTCTTGACGATCCACGCGCACTCTTCCGGTTCTAATTTCCAATGTGGGCAAGTGTGAGAGAAAATAGACATAATCGCGTCGCGCATCTGAGAGAAAGCATGCGTACCTGGCCGCCGCAGCTGCTTGCCGTCGTACGAATAGACCCAGCCGTCGTCAGGGGAAAAGTAGCCGTGGACCACGTCGTAGGTGCCCGGCGGTATCAGCTGGTGGGGTACGTGCGCCGTGACTTGTGTACCATCTGTCGCAGGGAGAACGGTGAGCGACCATGGCGTGACGCGGCGGAATTGAATCAAGCGCTCCGCTCGTACCTGCCGGTTGGATGCCGTTGACGCGCTCCATGTAGTATCGGCGGTCCTTGGGGGAACAGTAGTCCCATTCGTCCATGTTGGGCGCGAATTCGAGACCATCGGCAAACACGAGCTTGCCCTAGAACAGCCGTCAGGAGCGCACCACGGATTGCTCAATTTTCGCCCAAGATGCCCAGCAAGGAGGCCACGTACTTCAACCGCATGGCCGTGTTCCCAGCGGCCAATGTAGGTCATGCCGTTCGTGAAGGTCAGCTTGCCCGCACCGTGAAATCTGGGGGACAAAACGCCGGTCACGGTCGCAGTCACGAAAGGCCAGCAAGCGCTCGGCGACATGAACGTACTCGCCGTCCTTGACTTCGCCTTCATAAACGTTGCCGTCGTCAAAGACATACTTGGTGACGCCCTCGATTCTGTCGGACACGACGTTGATGACGCTTTAGATGACGACTGCTGTTGCATTGCCTGGGCGACCATGAAAGCCGGTGGAGAGGCAGGCTCTTGGGATTTTCTGCCGAGTTTGGGGAATGGCGCCGGCGTGTGGCAGGAGTGCATTCGAAACGGACCGGCCATTGGTCACCGTCTGTTCGACAAACGGGGAGCCGCAGAACGCCATTGGAAGTGCTGGCTTGATTCAATGCGTCAAGTTGAAAGCTGTATCTGTCGGTGTGGCCTTGATTCAAGTTGATGAACTGTCGCTCATGCCAGAACAGAAACCGTTGTCGTGGCGACAGCCAGCCGTCGGGTGCATATCAACCAGTCAGCTGACTGTTCGTGACAGGGATGCACTCTGTTCGTGATCGCGTCGAGCGTCGCATGCACGCTGGCATCCACTCCCGAGCAGCACCAACATCGACAACGACTTCCACTTGGAACACGGGCACCGGGACTGCAAGCACTCGACTGGAGGGTCTCTCGCTACCGCCTTCGCCACCTGCGTGACCCATCGACAAATCACGACCTTCATCATCATCACATCATGCAATCGAACATTGGCAAGCGCTTGGCCGCCGTCGGTATGGCGCCCGCTCCCACCACCGCGCCGCCATGCCATTCCCGACGCAGCCCGCTAATCTCGGCGTGCGAGCGCAATTGAACAGACAAGCATGTCCGCGATAAAGCCGTCGCGTCGCTGCGCACTTGGCTCGGCGGGCAGGCCGACATGTCGGACGTTGACTGCCTCAAGCTCTGGCGCGCCCTGTTCTACTGCTACTGGCTCTCCGACAAGCCCGCGATTCAAGAAGAGCTCGCGTCGAACCTGGCCAGCATGATCCACGCCCTGCCGGCGGGACCCGTGCGCGTGCGGTTCCTGGCTGCGTTCTGGAAAACGATGATTTCCGAGTGGCATGGGCTCGACAAGTACCGGTGCGTGATGCGACCCCGAAGATTTTGCCGCACGACGACAGAATGGCTAACATGACGGTGCTGGCGGCTAGTCTTGACAAGTTCTACAAGCTGTTCCGGTTCATGCATTTCGAGGCGTTCCGGCTGCTGTCACAGACCGCATGGGAGGAGGAGACGCTCGACCAGTACATTGAAATGATGATGGAGGGCCCGCTCAAGTGCGCATGTTCTGCTTCACGGCGCTGCCCACCTTGACCACCATGCCCTGACTCTCTGCTGCGCGAAACTAGCTCCAAGGATGTCAAGGTGCCCGATTCGCTGCGTTTCCACACGATTGAGGTCTTCATCGACATTTTGGAAGCGACCGTGGACGAGCCCGTGCCGCCACAGATCATCACAACGCTGCTCATGCCGTTTATTGTCATGATGGCCGAGAACCCGACCAAGGGTGTCTTTGAGCGCATTCGCACCGAAGTGTTTTGTAAGCTCATGGAAATCGTCGACCGCGAGATTGCCACGACCGACGAAGACAGCAACGGGTCGGCCGACGCGCCCGAAAAGGACGACGATGACGACCAGCAGGTCGTGCTGAAAACGTCGAAGCTGCAGATCTACTTCCCGGAGATTCTCGGCATCCTGTTCGAGATTGCGAGCCACCCGAACACGCGCGACGTGAACCGCAAGCGCATGTACGCGCTCGTCAAGGAGATCAAGGACCGATATGCAATTGATTTGCTCGACGGGCAGTCGGACGAGGAGGACGACGAGGAGAGCGACGATGGGATGGGGTCCGCTGTCTACTTGTCGGACATGTTCGACGATAACACGCCCATGGCTACGGGCAAGGGCATGAAGCGTGGGCATGACGAGAGCGACGAAGAAGAGGAGGAGGAGGAGGAGGAGATGGTGGGCGGATCCGACGACGACGAGGGCTGGGAGAGCGCCGACGATATGGACGGTCTGGACGGGCTCGACGCGTCGGACGACGACGAGGCACCGGAACTCGTGCCGGAGGCGGAGCTCGACGACGAATCCGACGACGAGGAGCCGAGCCCGGCCTCGGAAAAGTCGCGCAAGGGTAAGCGCGCGAACAAGTCGGTGCAGTGGCGTCTCGACCGCAACGAGGTGAAGCGTACGCTTTGTTGCACTGTGTTTGACACTCTGCGATACCATTCTTTCTCACCATCAGCTGCTGCTCTCGATAGGCTACAACACTCGCGAGCCGTCGAGTCGCGTGTCCTCGACCGAGTCCGACAAGGCACCAGCACCGGCACCCGAAAAGCGAACCCCGGCAAAGAAGCCCTCTCCCTCCCCGGTTGCGTCGACGCCACCGGCTCCCGCACCATCTCCGAAGAATGGCAAGCCCGCACCACCATCAAGAGCAGGCCGGCCCAAGGTGATTCCGACGCCGCCGGTTAAGAAGGCGGGCGGCAAGAAGAACGGTGGGGCCAACAAGAAGCGCAAGGCGGCATGACGCCGCCTTGTTGGCTCATGCCGGGCGATTTTTGATACAATATTTTTGTTTGCGTGTCCAGGGAAAAAACTATTCAACGTGAATGTCATGTTGCATTTCGATGCGCTCATTCTCAGTCCTCTCAGTCAGTCCCATATTCTACACCACCAGACGATACGACGTCAAACGTTCCTCGACTCCTTGCCGTGTCGCAGCCGGACCAGCGGCGAGCAGCCACGACCGCGACAGGGCTGATGCCCAGTCGCGACCCCCGTGCCGTGAAGTGCTCGTCGCCGCGAGCGGGATCTCCATGCGGTGCATCGATTCCAACACATCCGACCCATGCAACCGCCCAATCACGACAGCTCGATCGGCCATCACGGCAGCAATGACCGAGTGGCTGACCCACGCGACGGCCAGGACCGCGGTCGGTGCAACCGACTTGCCATCAGCATCATTGTCGTCGCCCGTGAACGGCCAGAGTGCCACGGGCTCGCGGCGCGGTGGCAACGACGCTGGGCTCGTCGCAGTCCCAACCGAGTAGACGCCCACATGGCCTGACGCGAATCCGACCAGGAGCCGTGCACCCGTCGTTGAGTCGGCGTCTTTTCCCGCGGCTGTGGGCTTGGTCACGCCGTCGTCCGTGGCAAGACACGTCGGCCAGTACCGCGCCGTGAACACGGCCGACGGTCCACCGCCGTGAAACCCAGACGTGGCCCAGGCCGCCGCAGTCCGGAATATCTCGCCGGCCGACGTGGCCACCCACATGCCGCCGCCCACCGACGCGGCCCACGGGTCGGGAATCGCCGCGGTCAGGACGGTCGGGACGCTGGTTCGCGCGTCGGCGCGTGACGTGACCGGACACGCGCGGAACTTGGTCCCGGGAATGAGGCCGCGCGTCGCGTCCGCTTGCGCGACCGCAGCCGCAGCAGGCGCGAGCGGGGCCCACATCCACATGCACACCCACCCGTCCTCGTCGACCGAGACGACTTCGTCCGATTCCAGGACTTGGATGGCCACGACACGCGCTTGGTGTCCGGCACTTGCGATCCCCTCATCGTGATCATGATTGAGACCGTCTCCATCGCCGTCGGGGGGCGCGAACACTGGTCCCGCGCCGAGTCCGACGACACCGTAGCTCGCGGCGATCGGGCTGCTCCCGTTCCTACTGGCCACGTCCCACACGTACAGGACACCGTCGTCGGTACCCGCCACAACCAAATTACGGTGCCGTGGCGTCGGGCAGGCCGTGACGGTGGTCACGTCGCCAAAGCACGTCAGGACCGAGCGCGGTTGGGCCAGTGTGTGAGCGTGCACGAGGTGGATGACAGATCGCGGTGGTTCGATGCTTGGATCACCCTCGACGGATCGGTAGACGACGGCGAGCACGTCGGCCGAGACGCCGGCGGGCCGGATGAGCATCACGCGGTGGCCTGCAAAATTGTTGCGCACATGTCAGTTTCGTAGGTTTGGGGAGGTCAAAAGCGAAGGCATCGGCGCACGGACCGGACAGAACGGGCGTTTCCTTGGTCGGCGTGAGCCCGGCGTGCATGTCCACGATCTGGTCGGCCACTCCGGTGGACTCGTCGAGTAGCTTTTCCAGCACCTAAGAATTGACAAGAAATGAGAATTTGAACCGATCAGTGTAAGAAAGTGCTCATTGGACACGTACCAGAGCTGCGTCGGCCACAAACCGAGTGACGCGCGCAGATGTTGCCACGGTTGCGGACGGGTCGGCTCCCTTCTTGCTCTTCTTTTTTGACCGCCCTTGGACCTGCCCGTCCGCACCCGCGCTCGTCGTCGAAACGGTGACGTTTGGCCGTTCTTGGTCGTCAGGCACCTGGATCTGGACCTCACGCACGTCCCACGTGTCAGTTTGGGCCGGCGCGTCGGCGGTATCAGGTGCAGCTTGAGCCTCGCACTAGTCAATGGAACGAAAGACCGTTAGCTGGCCGGCAAGGAAAGATCAGAGCGGGCGGTTACGAACATGAGCTCGAGCCAATCGCGCGCTCGACAGCAAATTGACCTCGTATTCGGATTTCGGGGCCAGATCCAAGAGCGTCGCGCCGACGTACGTGAGGGTCACCCATTTCAGGACGTTCTACTGCAAGGAAGGAAGAGAGGGGAAGGGGCGAAATGAAGAGAATGAATCGAGGTCAAGGGTCTCCGGCACGGCGCATTACTGCTCGGTGCGACTGGCCGGACCTGAACGCGGGCCGAGGCCGCTGCAGACGTGGTCGACGCTCCTCTGCCAATGGGACCAATGCGAAAAGAGGGAGACTTGCCCGCGGCAGCGGCTGGAACCGCGCTTGTCGAGCCGGCATCGCCATTTGGACTGGAGCCGGTCCTTGCCTTGGTCGCGTCAGCGGCACCGACTGTCGTCCTTGGTGAAGGCTCGACTTTCGCCTCCAAATCGTCGGCAGCGTGGTCGTGCGTCTCAATGGCGTCGTCCTCTTCGTATGCCTCAAAGTCGTCGTCGTCGTACTCGTCGAAATCGTCGGAATAGTAGTCTGCCTCGTCAGGATCGTGATTAGGCTCGGGTTCCGGCTCGAAATTGGGCTCGACTACTTGACGGACAGGCGCTGGAGCATGGTGCGCTTGACTTGGCGCGGCGGTGGGCACGACCTTGCTGCTGCCGCCCGGGGCCCGAGGTGCTGGCTTTGTATTGCGTGCCATCATGCTGGCACTGTTTGCAGCCAGTTGCGCTGTCGTGCCGACGAGGTTCGAATCGAGGATCACCTCGGCAAGAATGGATCGCGTTCATGTGAAGCAAATGCAGATGCACGTCGGATCGCTGATCACAGCGTCTGCTCGCGTCTGTTCTCCGTTGCTCTCATTTTCGCTGTGATATTCATCCAATTGTTTGACCAGGATCGATGGCGCTCCGCACCCTCAACTGCGTGCAAATGATGGCGAGCAACACCGGCCATGTTCCCGACGGGCAAGCACCAACAGTGGCCGAGGCAGCTCTCGCAATCGTTCCCACTCCTGATCAACTAACCATGATTGCCAAAACGACGACGACATTGTCTCCCGAGCTCGAGCAACGATGCGCACAAATGATTCAAGTAAGTGGCGCGCTATTTTAGACGGGCTCGGGCGATTACGATAAAGTGTTGGACCGGACCAAGTTTGAAATCTGACCATTCGTACTTCGGCATGCAGGGCCTGCAGCGCGACATCAACAAGCTCAGTGACCCGGCCACGGACAGGTCGGCCAAGCGGCGCACGCTTGACGGGTGGAGGCGATCAGTGGTTGATCCGTTGACGCGCGAAAGGTCACCACCGCTGACCCTGGCCGTGACGCTCGCCCTCGCGCCGTGCTTGGCACGGCTTCTCGGGGACAAGGTGGAGAAGTGTCGCGAGCTGAGCGGGCAGATCCTGACGAGGTAGGCACTCGCGAACGCATTGTTATCCTGGCCAACGACCTTTTCTGCCAAGATGCTGACCATTACGGCCGAACAAAACTAGCATTATTTCCGACCTCTCGGACGTCAAGTCGTTGCTCCCCTCTCTGGTTCCAGCACTTGTCGATCGGCTCGCACGCGACGACCAGCCCGAGCCGTCCGAGGAAATCCGGCTCGAAAATTTGCGCCTGCTCGTCATGCTCGCCGACAAGTCTGGACCAATGGCCAGTCTCATCACGGCTGACGTGTGCAGCGTGCTGGATCACACTCTCGTTGACTCGTACCCGGAAGTGCGCAAGGTAGCGACGATTTTGTGCTCATTGCGTTTAATCGTGGAATCTTAAGCGAGCCACCGTTTTCCCAGGAATCGTGCAAGGCCGTTGTGCTCCTTGCTGTGCATGCACCCGCCGCGCTGCGTCTTCACGCTGAAAAGCTCTTGAAGCGCCTGGTCCCGTCGCTCTCGCACAGGCACTCGGCCGTGCGCATTGTCGCGCTGCAAGCCGTCGGCACGGCCATGCAGGTCGATGCCTCGATCTTCAAGGACATTTGGCCGTCCGTCCGCAAATTGGCGCTCGACTCGTCGCCGGCCGTGCGGCAACAGCTCTACTCAGTCGCGCTCAACTGGCAGACTCAGCTTGTCGACCGGTACTCGTACGCTGCGTGCATGCTGTCGGTTCTGATCAGTGGGCTCGCCGACGAAGTGCTTGAGCTGCGCGTCAAGTGCCAAGCGGCGATCGACGACGTGAGCCGCGTGTACGAGACGGAGTGGGCCGATCGCGTCAAGGACAAGCTCGATTACGAGCCGAAACGCACACTGATTGGGTTCCGTACGCTCGTGCATGAGAATCTGCTCAAGCTGACGGATTCGCTCGTCGAGGACTTGGGCGATTGGACTGTTGAGGTGCGTCGGTGGGCCGCGCTGACGCTCGCGCAGCTGCTACCGTTTGCCGAGGGGCACATTAGCGGGTATCTAGACAAGCTGCTCCCGGCCTTGGCCAAGGTCGTGCACGAACCATTTGCTCCGTTGGTTCGTGTTTTCATTTTCGCGCGCGTTGGGCCCCCCTGTAGATGATGCTAACAAGAAAAGCGGGTTCGGTCGGTAGGTCTTCCAAACCGCGAGTGCAATTGGCCAATACGTCGCACCCGATCTGCTGCTGCACTTGACGGTCCCGCATTTGCGCACGCCATCTTACTTGGCGCTGCTCGTTCACGCCCTGGACAAGAGCCCGATCACCGCATCGCACATCAACGCGATTCTCAAGGAAATGCAGGACTTGGCCGAAAACGACGAGGCCGCCGCCATTGCCGATCCCAACCTCAAGTCGCTCTACCTCATTCTACTGGCCCGCTCGGGCGCTTTCGCTGCGCAAGTCGACATGGATCTCCTCCTCTCGATTGGTCTCGCGATCGCTGACGACGCCGTTCTCAACGCCATGAACACGGCGTCCGTCCCGCTCTTTGCCCGTGTCCCCGACTCGCTCGTCAATCTAACCAAGCGCGACCTTGCGCCGCGGTCGCCCCAGCTCTACCTCGTCAAGCGGTTCCTCAAGCTAGCGCCGCCCGCAGTCGTGTTTTCGGCGTCGGCTCTGGTTCCGGTCCTTGAACGACTCTCGACGGCCGCGACTACCGACGATTCGGGCATTGAGGCGCTCACGGAGGTCCTCGACGTGATTCTGCCCAAGGCCGACCAGATTCTGGCCGACGTTGCGAGCACCCTCTGGCTCAACGTGATTGTGCGCAACCTGCGCTGGCGCAGCGGACGCAAGGCTGTGCAGCTTCGCGCGCGCGCATCGGCGCTCGCTCATGCGTGTTTGGTCAACGTCTCAGTGCCGGACCTTCCCTGGTCCAACGATGCCGCGTCCGCGCCGCCCGCGCAAGGTGCATTCGCGCATCCGCCACCGGGCCCGCTCACGGCCACTTTGACGGCGTTGAGCACCGCTATGGATGACGATCCCGTGGCGACACGGCGCACAGTGGTGATGATTGTGCAGCGTGTTGCGGAATCGTGGGGCAGCCAATGGGACGCGGAGCACGTCAAGGTCGTCTACCCGGACTTGGTCAAGCGACTCGACGACGCACAAGACCCGGTGCGCGTGCTAGCATGCGCTGGGCTTGCGGCCGTGTACGAGTACGTACACGCCGTGACGCAGCTGGACCCGGTCCACCACCAGGAGCTCGTCAAGTCGGTCGCGATCCACGTCGACGATCCAAACCCCGACGTTATGGTACGCTATTTTTTCTTGCCGGGGTCATAAACGACAGGACACTGACTGTTGCGATGTGAATGATTAGAATGCAGCGCTGGTCACGCTGCGCGCTATGCTCCGCGTGCAGCCCGATGCTGTCAAGGCCCACATCGACTCCACCGCGCACCTCTTCCGGAATGCGAGCGCACTGCGCGATTTGCTGGCCGTGTCGTCCTGATTGATTGTTTCCCAGCGTTGTGGTGCCGTTTTGATCAGATTTCTTGGTCCTTTTCCGCCTTGTCCATCCGTCCATTTGCTGCTGAATCACTTCCGCTTGCGTGTCCAGATGAACATGAACTCCCATGATGCGCTTCTTTCTTTTGCGGCCGTCGTCTGCGCTCGTTGTTCTCATACTTTGTGTTCGTGCTTGTGCGATCTGTTTAGTGAGGTTTCTACCATAGACCAAGTCAGTCTCATGTGAGAATGAGCTGGGTGGCGCTCCACCTCGCTCCCATTTCGAAGCGACAGCGGCCTGCAAGGATGCAGGAACGCCAGCTGCAACACTCGCGGCCAGCGTTCATGGACCCCGTTTGTGAGCGCACGACTTGCTGCCGCCACGTTCAAGTCTGCGACCCGCCCAGCCAGCGCTGTCACGACCGACCAGCACCATGATTGGCAACCAGCCTCCCATGGAAGGCCCGCTCATTCCTCGGCCGGGGTTTGGGACGGCGGGCCGTCCCGTCAAGGTCATGATCAACCACCGACGCGTTCTGGGGTGGCCCGAGGGTCGCGTCGTGCAGTACCACGTCGAGTGTACGTTCTGTCCACTCGAGAGGCGCGGGAACTGGTGGACAGTGTGTGGAGACTGACCCCTTGGCGTGCTACACATCTAGTCTCGCGCGGGACCGTGACCAAGACGCTCGCGCGCAAGATTTGGGCGCAATGGGAGCGGCAGCGCGGGCCGCGCAATGCCCGGGAGCGCGTGGTACGCTGGCGTGCGCGCTCGACTTCGGGCGAGAAGACAACAACTGACCAGGTCCGCTTACGGTGCAGGCGTATGACGGCGTGGCCATCGCCTACTGGTTTGGCCGCGGGGACCTACCCGAGGAAGACTTGGAGCGCGAGGTGCCGCTGGCCGAGGGCTCACAGCAGCGCGTGCGGGTCACGCTCAAGCGTGCCGCTGATGTCGACTGTACGTTCTCCTCTCTCTGAACTGGGTCTGCGTGACGAGCAACACGATTTGGTTTTGGAAAGAGCATAGTGCTTTGCGTCAGTGGGTGCAGGAGCGGCAGGAACGGCAGTTTCAGCCAGGATTGATTTTGCAGGTCCCATTGCACGCGCGCTGCAAGTCGCTGTCAGCTCACCACCAAGCCCTCCACCTCCACTTCGATCTGTGTAGTGGGCCGGATCCGTCCATTTGTCAATGGCGAGATTCGGGTCTCGCCCGACGTCATGATGGCCCTCTCCGCGCTCGAAGTCGTCCTGCGCCACGCGCCCGCGCAGCTGTTCAAACCGCGCGGCCGTGGCGCCTTCTACGATTTTGGCATCGACGACAACCCGACACGCGGCGACCCACTCGGCCGCACGGGTCTCGAGCTTCGGCGCGGACTATACATGGCGCTGGCCGCGTGCCAGGGTGGGCTCACGATCAACTACGACCTGAGCCATGGCGTGTACGTCGCGCCCGGGTCGCTCGTCGAGGAAATCGCGCGTTTACTTGGCGTCGCCGTGCACCACCTCAAGGGCCCGAACGCGCGCACGCTCACGCCGCCGCAAATGGACACGATCAAGAAGCACCTGTGCGGGCGGCAAGTGCAAATGACACACCGGCACGGGCAGCGGCCGAAGAAGAAGATATTCGGGTTCACCGAGCAGCGGGTCGCGGACGTGACGTTCACGCTCGAAGGTGCGGGCGAAACCACGGTACCGGCGTTTTTCTTGCAGATGTACAACGCGCGCGTGGAGTTCCCAAGCCTCCCTGCGATTATATTTCGGGGGAGGCTCGGGGACTGCTACGTGCCGATCGAGTTCACGACGCTCCTCCCGGGCAAGCCGTTCCTCGGGCTGCCGCCACCCGAGGCCATCAGCGAGATTGTCAAGAAGGCGACGGTCAAGCCCGAGCAGCGGTTCCGCGAAATCGAGCGGCAAATACAGAATATTGCGCGCGTCAATAAGGACGCAGGCGTGCTCGGCGATGACAACCACTGCATGATTCGTGTCGAAAACCGCTTCATGGTGATTCCCGGCCGGGTCCTGCCGGCGCCGCGACTCGCGTACGGCAACTGCTTTGCTGAGCCCGCCGAGTTGGCACCGAACGGGTGGAACCTGCGCGGCAAGCAGTTCCTGTCGGGCGCCATGGCCACGGTCGCGCTGCTGAACCTTGCGGGGCCCGCGGACGCCGGTCGGCCAGTGCGCGAGGCTGATTTCCGCTCATTCTACCAGCAAATGCAAGTGTACGCGGCCGAACAGTGCCGGTGCACGCTGGAACCCGACCACCCGATCGTCGTGGAGCGGAGGCACGACGAGGCGATTCTGGACGCGATGCGGCGCCTTGTCCACCTCGTTGGCGAGCCGCCCGGGCTCATTGTTGTCGTCCTCGCGGATGGCAACAAGTCGCGCTACAACCAGGTCAAGGCCGCCGGTGATCTCGTGCTTGGCATCGCGACGCAGTGCGTGCAGGCGCAAAAGATCCAGCGCGCGAACCCGCAGTATCTCGCCAACGTCCTGACCAAGGTCAATGTCAAGATCACGGCCACAAACCAGTACGTGCCCGTCAATTGGTCACTTGCGAACCGCGTCCCCTTTTTGAGCGTGCCCGCAATGATCGTCGGCATCGACGTGAGCCACGCCGCGCCCGACTCGGCGCTCCCGTCGATTGCCGCCATGGTCGCGTCCATGAACCCGTCGGCGACCGTCTTTCGCGCGCAGTTGTCGGCGCAGGCCGCACGGCAAGAGCACACGATCGACCAGCTGCGCGACATGGCCAAGAAACTCCTCACCGAATTCATTTGCGCCAACCGCGCGTGGCCGCGCCGGATCCTGGTCCTGCGCGACGGCGTGTCCGAGGGCATGCTCACGTACGTCACGCGCGTTGAAATGAACGCCCTCCGCACCGCCTACGCCGAGCTCTCCGCGGCCGTGCGCGCCGAGATCACGGCAATTGCTCGTGGCGACCTGGCCGCGGCCACTCGCGACGAGGTCGCGGATGGCAAGCGGCTCGACCCGGACCTGCTGGTCGCTCCGCCGCCGCCACCACCTCCGCACCCGAACGCGCAGCCCAAGTATGTCTACGTGATTGTGACCAAGCGCACCAAGACGCGGTTCGCGCCGAGCCGCGACGACCGCACGCCGATCGACAAGTCCGGCAACGTTGTGGCTGGGCTCGTCGTCGAGCGGGAAATCACGCATCCGACGCACTTTGAGTTCTTTTTGCAGTCGCAGGCCGGGTTGCAGGGCACATCGGTGCCGGCCAAGTACACGGTCACGGTCGACGAGATGGGCCACACACCCGACGAGCTGCAGACGCTGCTGTTCTCGCTGTGTTTCACGTTCCAGCGCGCGACGCGCTCGATTTCGGTGCCGGCACCCGTCCGGTACGCCCATCTCGCTGCGACGCGTGGCATGGCCTACTTGGCGGCACTGCGCGACCCGGAGATGGCCGACCAGCAGCGCAACGGGATCCAGCCTCACAACAACGTCGCGGGCGGCATGTTTTTCATGTGATGTGTCGAGGGATGAGGTGCGCATCAAGGTGCGGTGCGCCGAGTCGCCATGTTCGCCGATCTGTCTGTCGGCCGAGTACAGGAGCCGAGTGCCGCCGTTGGATTGGCGGTGCTCAAGTCGCGGACCGCGCGTCTTGTGCGCGAAGCGACCAAGTTGATTGCATTTATTTGCGTTTCCGTTCTGATCGATGTGATGTGGGTGGGTCCAAGGAGTCGTGTGTGTGTGAGCGTAGACGCTCTGATATCCTTTAATTTTCGGATGTGCGTGTCATCGCGGTCCTGTTGTCTGTGGAGAAGAGAGCTACTGTTGAACGAAGACGATTTTCAATTTCATTCTCTCTCTTTCCCTGCGCGCTCCCACGCGACCAGTCCCCACGACAGCTACATGATCACGCATTCGGACTCCTTGACGCGCGACTTGATCTTCTCAAAGTCGGTGCGGCACTCAAGAAACTCGTACATGTCCTCGACGCGAAACACGCCCGCGTACCGCGTCTGGTCCTTGACGAGCGGTTTCAGCGAGGCAATGTCGGAGACGACGTAAATGTTGGTCAGTTCCTTGAGCGCCTTGAAGAGCCGCGCAACATCGGCGTTGCGCAAACTGTCGGCCCACGCCGCGTACGCGTTGATATCGCTAAATCACCGTTGCGTCAGCTCCAGCCGTCTTTAACCACGGACGAACAGGCAGCGATCGAAAACGGACCACATGAGCCGGAACCCTCCCACCTGCGAAATGCGCTGCCGCTTAATATGTTTCGTGACCACCGTGAAGAACCGTGCCCCCACTTCGCCCACAAACACTTGCAAAATATGCTTGTCCCCGGCCGACGCGCCGCCAGCACCACGCTGTGCGACCAAGTCCAAGTGCTTTTGCAGGCACGCGAGCGCGGCGCGGCACGCGGGGGTCGGCTGCGTATCGGTCATAACGTCGTCGGGCGGGTCGAAATCGGCGGCGCGCTGCTCGGTCGCGAGCAAAAACTCTGTCTGCGCCATGAGCGTGACCATTGCGCGGTCGAGCCCCGTCGCGACACAGTCGTCGAGCAGTTGCTCGAATTTCTTTTTTTCTTGGATGGATTCGGAGAGGAAGTCGTTGAGGTTGATGTACCGCGCCTGTTGGGGGGAGGGGGGGTGGATGCGGGTGGGAGGGTGAGAATGGTGGCGCGTTGTGAGAGGGGTGGAGAAGGGGGATGAACGTACGATTTCGTCGGAGAAGTAGGTATGGACGAGCTGCAGGATCGCGTCGGCGACTTGGTTCATGGCAAAGAGCTGGATGAGCGGCAGCACCTCGATGGCCTCGGATGCCTTGTAGGCCGAGAGCCGCTCGTTGGCCCTAAAATCGAAAACGAGAACGCGAAATTGGGCATTTGATCAAACACGTCAACTCGAGAATGGAAAATGCGACGTACATGTCGTAGCACGGTCGAATATGCTTCTCTCCGAGTGTGCGCGTCAAGAGACAAAACAGCTTCTCGACATGCGGTTTCCTACGAGTGCATCAAGAATATCAGCTGTCAATCACCGCACACGTCCCAATGATGGCATAAGAACCAACGTACACGTCGCCCAACGGGCTCATCATGACGACACACCGCTTCAAACTCGCCTTATTCTGATCAATCAGCGTCAAGGCCAACTCCAGACTCAGCAACGCATCGAGTTCCTCGTCCTCGGCGGGCGACGTCGGCGACTCGGGCCCATTCGCCACCGTGCCCGGTGCGGCCACCAGCACCCCAACGGCCGGCGCGTAATTCCCACCCGTCCCACCAGCACGTCGGATCGCGCGCTGCACGAGTGCCTGCGGCGTCAAGAGCACAGTCCGGACCCCCGACAGGACACGGCGCGTGACTTCCTCGACCGCCTGCCCAGGCCCTGCCACTGCGGTCCCCGCCCCCGCCGCCGAACTCGCCACCGCCGAAACCGCCGCGGCGGCCGCGGACCGTTTGGCCTGCCGCGAGCGCAAGTCCGTCCACCAAGCATCCACCGCGGCCGCCGACCGTGCGCGCAAATCGGCGAGTTCGCGGTCCATGTACTGCGCGGTGAACGGGCTCAGGCATTTACGCAGCATGGCCTCGAGCCGTTTGGCGTCAAGCCGGTCGGCGAGCGATGTAATCAGGGCCGAGCAGTGTTCGAAGATGAGCGTGAGCGAGTTGAGAAAGACGGCGAGGTCACGCTGGTTGGCTTCGCCGAGGAGGCGCGAGAGGTACTCGATGATGCAGTCGTCAAACACTTTTTGCACGTAGAGGTACTGGAACTGCGTCGGGTGCGGGAAGATTTTGGTGATTCGCGGTAAGTCGGCATCGAGGGTCGTCGAGATGGTATCGAGGTATTGTTGGAGAGGGGAGGATTGGCCGCCTTCGAGGGAGAGTGCTCTGGTGGGGTAGACCATGGGCAGGTCAGCGCGAGTCGATCACAACGGCATGGGATATTGTGACCAGGTGGAGAGTACGCACTGGAAGTTTTCCGTGACGTCGCGCGAGTGGTCAAAGAAGATGGGGCTCTTGTAGATGAAGAGCTGCACGCACGACTCCCCGCCGTTGAGGTAGAACAGGCACGTGGCCGCCGCGCGCTGGCCGTCAATGTCGGACGCTTCCAGGCTACGATCAAATGCAGAGAGCTTGGCCGCCTCGTAGACCTGCACTTGAGCGCGAATATTTTCGGTGATCTGGTGGAGAAGGGAGGTAGACGCGTCAGCGCTCTTTTCTCAGCTCTTTTATCACTCTTTTCGCGTCGGATCAATGGATGAGCGGCGCACCTTGGCCGCGTCATCGACCAGGACCGCACGTCCAAACTGGCGCACGGCGGTATAGTAAATCGCTTGCTCGACCGGATCAGTCAGGTCGGTGATATTCTTGCGCCGCGCGGCCGCCTCGTCACCACTCTCATCAGCGCCGCCCGCGGACCGTGGCCTGAACGCGGTATAGTAGGGCCACAACACACGGTGGATGCGCCGGTAGAGTGTGCGCGCCTGGCCCGTCGTCGGCGCTGGCGTGGTCGAATCAGCGAGTCCCACCGCGGAAGCAGTTCCGGGAGCAGCGGGAGCCGCCGTGAACGCGGGCGACAAGCGCGTCCAACACTCGCGTACGTGCAGCGGGACCGCGTTCGCCGATTGCCGTGGCGGGACCAGATCCGCAGCAAACATGGCACGCGACAGAGTGCCAGTCGGGCTCGCCGTGGTTGCGGCACCTGTCACCGCCGTATCAGGTCCCTTGACACCTTCCCCAAACGCGGTCCCCGTGGCCGTCGTGTCCTTGCCGGTCCATAACTGCATGATGCGCAGTTTCCGCTCAAACAGGGCGTCATTGTACGCGAGCACCTTGAGCCGGCGCGAGCACGCCGCGACGCGCGCGAGATCCGCTGGCGGGAGGACTGCGAGGATGCGCAACGTCACATCCTGCGGGAGCGCCGTGAGTCGCAGTGGGGGCGCCGACGATCGCACCGACGACGCGGCGCTGATGTTGCTCGGCGACCGCAGTCGCGACGCAGCGGCGACGGGATTCAGCGCGGCGAGCACCCCCGTGGACCCGGACGCGGCGGTCGTGGCCATGGTGGAGATGGTGCCGCGCACAAGCGAACCGAAAGTCGTGGGTGAGCTTGGTACACTGCTCCGTCGAAGATCTTGGTCGCTACCAACGACGAGCCGTTCGGTGGCGGAGTGCTTGCCGTTGGTTGCTGCTGCTAGCACAGGTGATGATCTCGGCGAGGGCTGGCTGGTGCGCTTGGTCCAGGGCCGTGTCCAGAACGAGTTGCGGCGCGAGTGCGCGGGCGAGTCGAGCGCGGTGAGCATGCGACGAGTCGCAAAGGGGGCCGCGGCCGTAAAAGGGGTTGTGTGCGTGTCGTTATCGTTGTTGGGAGAGGAGACGGAAATTAATATTAGCATGCGTGGTCGAGGGCCGAACGACATCGGCCACGCCGCTGTCTCCCGCCCCACTTCGCGGTCACGTTTGGTGATGCAGACTGTTTCTCTATGCGCATCTGTCTTTATTCGCCCAAAATCGACACGCTCCTGCAAGGAAATGACCGGAATCTACGCTGCCATCGGCCCGTCAGTAGGCGCGAGGCCAGTGCCGTCGCGTGCGGCTCCACCCACAGGGGTTGCTCCTGGAGGGGGACTCCTCGCGACAGGCACCGGCGAAGGGGTCGGCCTTGGTGTCGGCACCGACTCGGCCTCCAACCGGCCCGCTCCTGCCGGATCATCATCCGGGTCCGCGTCGTGGTCGGGTACCGTCGCGAGCAGCTGGTCCCACCGGACGGCATTATGCGCGGCCGGATCATTCTCGTCGTCGTCCGAGCTCTCGCCATCGTCCGACTCAGCCGCGTCGCCGAGCGCGGGGGACACAATATTCCGCTCCGGTCCGTCAAGCGGGGGCGCTTGCTCCTCCTCCTCGTGCCCTCGCTCTGCCGCAGTCTGATCATTGTCGCCCACATCGTCTGCTGCCCCACCTGCCGTCACGGCCGCTGCCGCATCGACGGGCCCGAAAAACAAGTGCTCGACGTGCGCGAGCTTCGCCTTGGCCCGCGCCGCCTCCTCGCGCGCCTCGGCCGCAGCTTCGTCGGCAATCTTGACCCTCTTACTCCAGAGCACCTTGAGCTTCTCGCGCTGCGACTTTTGCGTTGTCAACGACGTGACCAACTCGCGCTCCCTCCCCTCCAACGCGGCCACGCGCGCCGTCAACTCCTGGTTCTGTCTCGCACACGCGTGCATGCGCGCGGCTGCATCGTCGAGCTGCTTGAGCCGGTCCGTTGCCGTCGTGATCGCTGCCTCGGCGCGCTCAGCACGCGTGCGCCACTCTTGCGCGGCACTCGTCTGCGCGGCCAACTGGTCTTCGAGAATGACGATCTGCCCACGAGCAACACGCAAATCGGCCTGCAATTGCGCGACACTTGCGGACCCGGACGTGGGCGACGGCGGTGCCAAGACACGCGCGGTCGCAGCCATCGCCGAGGCCAACGGCGACGACGCAGTTGCCATGGCGGGCGGTGACGATGCCGTGGGCGAAGCTGCAACCGCCATTGGCAACGGCCCGGCCATCCTCGTCCTCGGTGTACGCATCGCGGCGGTCACGGTACTCGCCCCATCCGACGCGGAACTCGCGGCCGACGGCCGCCTTGCACCCGCTGCGGAGTTTGCAAACGGTGGGACAAACGTATTCGCTGACGAAACCGTCGCGAACTGCGCATTCGCGAGTGCGTTCTTGGTCGCCGTCAGTTCCGCGCGCGTCGCATCGAGCGCGCGGTCCTTTTCGGCTGTCGCGCGCTGCGCCTGCGCAACGTTAGCCTGCATGACCGAGACGAGCACGCGGGCTTCCTCGAGCTGTGCGCGCAAGGCACGCGCGTCGTCGCGCGCTTGCCGCTCCCCGGCTTTGGCGGCTGCGACTTCATCAGCGAGACTGCGCAACTCGGCCGCATGCGCATTATCGGCCTCGGCGCGAACCCGGTCCCAGTCGTCCCGCTCACGCAACAGCTTCTTGACGGCCTGCTCGAGCTTAGCGGTATGTTCGCGCACTTCAGTCGGGAGCGCAACGGGCCCAAGAGAGCGCGGGTCCGTGACCTGTGCCGCCGCGAGGTCTTCCGCGACTGAAGCGAGGAACCGGTGCGCCATGGGCAAGAACTGTGCGGGCGATGCGGTCGCTGGTGGCGGAGAGGGCGACGGCATGTGCAATCGCGCGCGTTCGGACGCGAGGACGGCGACCATGGCGAGCAGCGACGCCGATAAGGTCGGCCAGTCGTGGTCGCGCGCGATCTCGTCAATTCCAGCAACCCGCGGCTGCTGCGCAGCAGCCGACGCGGATGCCCGGGCGGCGGCAACGAGGTCGTACATCAAGTCCGCGAGATGCGTGTCGATCACCCACGTCGTCTCAATGTACTCGGCGGACACCATCTCATCGTCCCACTCGTCATCGTCCTCACTCCCAGTACACCCACGTGGTATTGGCGGGTCCAACGGATCAATCAGCCGGCGACACTGCGCCGGGTCGTCACGCAAGAACGAAAACAGCGACCCGTACAGGTCCGCCTGCGTTTTCGGGGCTTCCGGCGGCGATGGTGGCGGCGCGGCGCGGGACCGGCCCGACGCACGCGACGCCGCGATCCCGACCCCAAACAGCGATGACGTGGTGACGCTTTCCGCATCCGCGCCCGCGAGCGTAGTCGGTGGCGCCGACCCGATGAGCGACGGCAGTGGCGCCGGTTCCGTCACTTTCGGCACCGGTTCCGAGACAACCGACCCAGGGAACGCCGTGGGGACGGGTAACCTGGCGGGAGGCGCCAAGACAGGGGACGTAAGGGCTTCTGGCGCGGGTGGACTCGTTCCGAGCGGTGGTAAAGCGGGGAGTGGAGATGGCGTCAGGTGCGGTAACGGCGGGAGCGGGCGCGGCGAGAGCGCGGCCGTCATGGGTGGGGACGGAATGTCGTTGGGCCCGACAGCGAGTGCGCGGATTTGGTCCTCGAGATCGGCAAGGTCGCGGTTGATGGATGGCGGGATCCACGGAACCGACGGTGCAGGCGCTGCTGCCGCCGCGACGACCGACGTTGCAGGTGCCGGTGTGACCGAGGAAGCCGGTGCCACTGGCAATGGCGGCGGTGGGGCCATTGGTGGCGGTACGGCCGGCGGAGGCGAGAGAACGGCTGAGAGAGGTAACGGTCGCGGGGCCACGTCGGCGCGGTGTGCGAGCGAGACGTTACGCGCCGGCATCGGTGCGCGGGCCCGGTCAGCCGCGGCCGCGGCGAGCGCGTCGAGGCGGTCGTGTAATTGGCGCACCTGCGCAACGTGCAGTGCGTCCTTCATTTGCGCGAGTCGAGCAGAGAAGGTGACGAGTTCGCGAGCCAGCACTTCGATGCGCTGTGTCATAAAGGCAGCCTGCTGCTCAGCCTCCTTGCGAGCGGCGCGCTTCGAGGGCGGCAGGTGCGCAATACGCTGCAGGACGGCGGCGCGCGCGGCGGTTTCGTAGTCGAGTTTGGTCTGGTACTTGCGCACAATGTCGTCGAGCACGAACACGTCCTGAACAGGAGAACCATCGGCCACGTCAGCTCCCTTTACGCAATGAACGGGACCACCACACAAATCCAAGCATACGCGCTGCATCTGCACGACGCCCTGCAAATTATCCGGGTTGTTGGCGACGGACTCGTCAAACTGGGTCGGGTAGGGCTGCGCGCGCGCCGCGCCGGGCGAAGCGGGCCACAGCGGGCCGCCGATGCGCGAGGGCGGCGCAGGAGCCAGAGAACTAGTGGCCATCGTGCGTTGCAGTGTGGTTGCAGCTTGAGCAACGGTTCATGCAGCAAGTTGGCTGGTAAACGGGCCGTCGAGTCGTCGATGGTGGCGGCAGTGTTGAGCGTCGGGTTGATGGCAGCTGCAGCTTGCTACCCGCGTCTATGACCCACGGCCACGGCCTCTCAGAGTACAGGCGAGCCGAATGCGCGCGGTTGCGCCGTCTCGTGCGCTGTGCTGTTGGTGAGGGGCGCAGTGCCGTCAAAGTCGAGGAGAGCCCATGAGGAACAGGACTTGAAGCAAGTCGCAGACTGCATGGCGTGGCCAGGCGATGCGCTGGAAAGCTGCCAAGGGGCGCGTTTGTGTGACCGATACCGTGCAACCCCGAGCCGCGCCACTTCAACCACACGGCTTCTCACACGAGTCGGCACACAAGCAGGCCTCGCTGTGCAGGGATCCGGCTCGACCAACCAACATGATCAACGTCCAGGTCGTGCTGGTCGTGCAGCTCAACTCTTTGTTTGTTCCTCGCAAGCTGCTTCTCCACCGACCGCGTGCAATCAAATCAAACCATGTTCCGCAACGCTCTGTCCGCCCTGCGCCCGACCCTTGCCCGCCCCGCCGCGCCCTGGTCGGCGCTCCAGCGCCGTTTGCTCAGTGACGAGACCAAGAACCGCATCGAGCAAGTATGGATTGCCGTTCCCGGCCAAATGCACCAAATATTCAGCAAGTAACTGCGGATGCCGACCTTCTCCACCCACTCATTGTCCAGGCGGTGAAGAACAACGACGTGTGCCTCTTCATGAAGGGCACGCAGCAGCAGCCCATGTGCGGCTACAGCCGTGCCGTCGTGCAAGTTCTCGAGGTGCAGGGTAAGCAATTTGCCCTGCGCATTGCGTTGCAGTTGTGCCATGCAGGGCTCCGACCGGCTCTGAGCGCGGACGCCAACTTCTGTCCGATCCTAGGCGTTGAGAAGCTGCACACGGTCAACGTGCTCGAGGACAACGAGATCCGCGAGGGCGCCAAGGAGTATTCGTACGTTACATTGCGTTCGACGACGCTGCACGTTTGCGATTCCATACAGTGCTGACCTGGCCAATCCATCGATTTCATGTTCCCCAGTGACTGGCCCACGTTCCCGCAGCTCTACGTCAAGGGCCAGTTTGTGGGCGGCGCCGACATTGTTATTGACATGTTCCGCAACAAGGAGCTCGAGGACCTCTTGGTCAAGGAGGGCATTCTCAAGCCCGAAGGTATGATGTTGCTGGTTGGCTCTCGCCACCTGCACCTTCCAGGTCGCATGGCACTGACCCTCTCGATTTGTGCCGACGTGTGTAGAGGCCCCGGCCCAGCAGTAAAGAATCGACCAATTCAAATAGCTGTTGTATTTCCTCATCGACCACGCATGAGCGCTCCGTGTCGGACATGACCAAAGTTCTGGTTGCCAGTTGCGCCGCCTTACCCGGGCCAGAAACAGTTAGGTGGCGGGTCGCTCGCCCCGCAAGGATGGAGGTCCACGAGCAGAAGCAGACAACAGTGGGCGGTTCGACTGTGATTTGACGTGTATAAGTCATGTGATCGCGTCAACTTGTGAACCGCCAAATAACGACGACAAAGCGACGCCAAGCGACACAGCCTGCCTGCCGCGGACCGACCGCTCTTCCTCCTCGCGCAGCCTCCTCGCGTCCTTCCGCAACCTCCCCGCCGCCGCTCGCGCCATATACCAAGACGATCCTCCCGCACCGGCCCGCCACTCCTCGCACTCCACTCCCTGCTCCTTCCCGCGACGTTGCCTCGGCCATCGTCGTCGTCACCTTCGACTGATCGCCACTCTCGGACCCCTCGCCGCACCTTGCTCGAACCGCCGCTGATCCGCCGATACCCACGCGCCACGACCCGGCGCCGCACCTCCATCCACGCGTCTCTGCCCCCCTTTCGACGCGCCCCACACCTGCAACCATGGCCGAAGGTCGGTCTCTCCATTATCTCCTCGAACGGCCGCCCGACGCGTCCCGTTTGCACGTTTTTTGTTTCTCGAACCCGCCGCTGACGGCGATCCCCGGGTAGAACTTGCCGAATACGACGAGCAGCTCAAGGAGATTACGGAGACCATGGAAAATGTGCTCCAGAACGAAGTGTCCAAGCTGACGGGTCCCGCGCGGCTCGAAGTACGTTTTCGATTGGTGATCGTTTCCCGACCCGACCCGGCGGGCACTCATCATCGCGACGCGAACGCAGAAATGCGAATACCTCAAGAACCGGCTCAACCGCGGCCGCCAGCTCGTCAAGAGCATCAACGTGGAGATGCGCGAATTGCCTACCGACAAGCGCGCGCCGTGGGTCGAGGTACGCGTCCATTTCGGCCACGACGCGTCGTCGCCTTGGACACTACTCGCTCATCCACTCCCCTGTTGGCCCAACAGAAAGTCAAGGTCTATGAGAACAAGCTCGCCAAGCTGCAGCAGGACATCAACTGGGCGATTACCTCGGCCGAGCGCGGCAACGGCACGGGGCCCGCGGCCAAAGGTACATCCTGCTCCGCACGCACCGCGCACCCCTCATCCCGCGCTCCCACTCACCGCGTCGCACTCCGTATTACAGAAATCAACGACATGACGGCCAAGGACATGACGGCCACGGCCTTGGCGATCCAGGGCCAATCGATGCAGTCGACGACGCGGGCCAAGGCGGCGATCGCGGCCACGATCCAGCTCGGGACCGAGACGGTCGACGTGCTCAAGCAGCAGACCGAGCAGATTGACGGGATTGACAAGAAGGTCGACCAGGTTGAGTCCAACTTGAAGCGTGCGGATAAGCAGTTGCGCGCGTTCCTGCGGTACGTCCAATCCCACATCGCACCCCCTCCCCCCCCCCCCCCATCACCTGAACGTAGTACTGTACTGACGCTCGCGTGGTCGGACCAGGAAAATGGCCACGGACCGCATCATCATGATCTTCATTTTCCTGATTGTGCTCGGCATCATTGGCGCGATCCTTGTCTCCATCTTCGATCCCAAGGGCAAGCTCGGCGCGTCGTTGCAGTCGCAAATGAGCAAGTTGGGCGTGCTCAATATCACGGTCACGCGCAGTGCCGGTGGGCCGCCGCTCGCGCGCGCCGCGCAGGTACAGGGCATCGACTTGACGCAGCTGCCCGAGTAGGGATTGGGGACGAAGGAGTAGGAGGTTAGTAAGGACGAACGCGCTGGTCGCGGAGCCTTAGGGTGGTAGCGACTTTTGGATCACATTTGGTTGGGATGGAGAGGAATGGAGAGGGCCGCGCGACGACTTGCACTGGGTAGAGAGATGCGTGCTCGGGAGTACAGATTCGTTCTTTGCATTATCACTTGGTCGGGAGAGCGGGGTCGCGACACGGGTAAGGGTTTGGTTCGGCGGACGGGGCAGGGCGGAGAAGACCAAGAACAGATTTTATTTACACGCGGTCGCGCCAGAACCGACCGAGGTTGCTCACCACGCACACCGTCGCGGCCGCGGACCGCTGCGGGTCCCCCTCATACCAACGGACCGGCAGTCAATCAATACGGGCTCGGTCCCTAGCCATGCATCGAAGAAACCTCGTAAACTTATGAATTGAGAGAGAGCGAGGAAGAGAGATGCGAGCCAAGGAAATGCTTCCATACCGTTCCAGTCGATGAAGATCCTGCACCTGCAGTCGGCGTCACTGCTACCGCTGCTGCCGCACGCTGCTCGGCGCGCAATTCCTTGATCACGGCTGCGAGCGCCTCGGGGTTGACGCCGGCCTCGCAGAGCGCCAGGCAAATGGAGAGCGTTTGCCGGTCGAGGCCCGTGTTGAGCAGGCCGGCAATTTCGAACAGAGCTACGACAGTTCTTACACGTCAGGACGTGATCGTGAAAGATATCAAATTGTGGGATTGTGACTGCTCACCGTCCATGGCGTCGTGGTTGGTAGGGCCCTCGGCCATCGAGTGATCGAAGGCCGACGACGCGTAGCTCTTGCTGCCGGACGGGTCGGCCATGGCGACGGCGGTTTTGGCTGAAATTGGAAGACTGAGATGGTCGGCTAGCTGGTGTCGGAGCCGCGATCCCAATGCACCGAGTTGCGTCGATTCTCAGAGTGGTCAGTGTCCAAATCGGTCGTGCGCGAGTTCTCGACGTCTCTCTCCGCAACTCTCCATTTTCGTGCTCTTCTCGGCCGCCTTCACCACGACCAACGCCGTAACAATAGAAAGAAGACATGTCATAGGGGCTGCTGGTTTCGTCTGCCCGTCCCCCTCACCGATCGTGTCATGGCCGAGCAGGTGTCGGCCACGGTCGTCAGACTCCAATGCTGGCAACTGGCAAGGCAACCAAACCGTATCAAATCAACTTGAACAGCAAAGGAATCATGTACAATGGCGGCTCATGCTACCGCCAGGCAAAACCACGCCCATGATCGCTACCCCCATCTTGCGTCCCGGCAAGTGGCCCCACTCGAGGATGGCGCACCCCGACTAGCGATCGACGGCCACACCCGACTATCGTGGGAAGGCCTCTTAGTAGACCTTGTCCATGGCTTCGAGCATCACAACGCTGTTGCCGCGAATCACCTAGGACAGCCGCAAGAGCACGGTGGTGAGTGAACGTTGCGCGCACCGCAGCGAATAAAACACTGCGACCATACCACGGTGCCAATATTGTGCTTCTCGCCGCTCTCGAGCTCTTCAACGGCCTGGTCGAGCACGAGGTTCATGAATGGGTCGAATCCGCGGAGCACGCCCGTGACCTTACGGCCGGCGTTGAGCTGGCAGAAGACCTTGCGGTCCATGCACCTACGGGGCGCAAAGAACATGCATTATTTTAGTGACCTGAACAGGCTGGTCGGTGTCCTGCAGCAATTAGGTCCATGGCCTTGTCCAGCGGTCTTCGTCCAGCCCGACCATGCCCGTGAGCGTCATGCCGAGAGACAAGAACAATGGCATGACCAGCAGCCGAACGGTTCGCGTCCGCAATGAACGAAGGGGTGGTCGATTCAGGCGTGCTCGACATACTTCTTGAGCTCGGGGGTCGCAGCCTTGACCATGATGAACGGTGCTCGGGCTGAATGGACTGGAACGCTGGAATATGCGTGAGCTGCTCGTTGATTGCAGCAAGTTGTCGGGTGCTGGTGGTGCGCGTGGACCGTGGTATTCGAAAGGTCGACGTTGGTGAGGCCGTGGAGGTGCAAGAAGCGGTCGCGGCCGTGATCGCTGCACGTGAGGATTACCACCGCACGGCCACTACGCGTTGCTTGCTGCTGCGTGCTGCAGCGGCCGACTTGGCCATCTCCGTCGCTCAGGTCGCCAGCTCTCCGCTGCAGAATCGAGACGACATCAACAACTTCAACAACTTCAACTTGGTGCACCGAATACTGGACCAAGCGCGACGACAGCCGACAGCCGACAGCCGACAGCCGACAGCACTGGACACGACCCAACCGAAAAGAACGAACCAGCCACTTTCGCCAACCACTTGGCGCTCAATCCACCGACTACCGAACCGTCCCGTCAACCCGTCTGCAAAGCGCAGATTTGATTTGACCAAGATGGATATGATCACGCTGTTCATTCTCTTGACGATCCTGTTCGCGACCGTCGGCTTCTTCACAGGTACGGTTGTCGAGGCCCTGCACGTCGCCGGCAGCCGCTCGTTCGCTGCGACGGCGAGCACCGTGATGCCCGCGATGCATGTCATGTGCCGTCGTTCGTGGCCAGTTTTTGACCCTTGTCTCGTCCATGTCTTGAATCAACCGTAGGCCCGACTGGTCCAAGGCGGTACCCGGTGACCGAGGAAATGGTGCGGTTCTCGATGCTCGCGCGCAGCTGTTTGCGCGCGTCTTCTCGCAGACCCAAGCGCAGCATCTGACTCCGTTCCCGTTTTTTCTTCGATCCAGGTGTCGCAAGTGGTCGCGCTGTTCCCGGACGTTGACCGCACTGCTGCGCGCAACGACCTGCAACTGTCTGGCAGTATCGAGGCTACGGTGGAGAACATTCTTGCAGGCAAGGTGCGCCGGCAGGTACGTTGACCCGAGCGTGTGTGGGCACTTTTTGAGGTGCGACAATGCTCATCATTCTCGACAATTTAGGCTGCGAGTGCCGGGACCGCACCAACGGGCGCACGGACCACGGCCGCAGCGGCAGCAAATACATCGCCAGCGCCGACACGAGCGAGGTGGGAGGGTTGGGTTCGCGGCGAGAGCTTGCAGGCCAAGCGTATGGCCATGGTCGCCGAGTTCCGGCCGGCGTTCTTAGCCAAGGAGGCGGCGCTCGCAGCGCAGGCGGTGCCGGGAGCGGGGAGGAGCAAGGCTGACTGATCGGCAGGTTGGGATGGCTTTGATCAATACGATTTGACGACCAAAACGAAGCTCGCAGGACTTCAACTCGCAGAAAGACTCATTGCTGTGGGATACAGTGGAGGCAGGTCAGGCGGCGGCGGTCACGGCGGCCACGTGCCATCTTGGGGCAGTGTTGACGGCATCTCCCGCCGGCCAAAGCAGACCGTCTCCCTCTGTCGCCCACTGTTGACCACCGCCGACCTCGACCACGACCCGACTGGCACTGCCCTTGACGGCGACGACGACGCGCAACAAGGCAGACCAGCACCGGCACACACGAAGCAAGTGCGAGCAGTGACCCGCTCGGACCACACGCTGCAAGTGTGCAAGTCGCTGCAAGCTGCTGTCTGGTCCCTGCAACGCGTCCAAAGGCGTGTCCCATTTCCACGGCCAAGTCGAACAGCCGGACGCGCACGCAGTGCGGCAGGATCAGCGTCGGCGACTGGCAAGAGTCGCGTTGTGCTTGGAACGACAGGTCGCTCGCAGCAAGGGGTGTGCCGCATCAAGAGCCGAGTGTCTCCTTGTTGGGAGCGTCGTTGACTACGACGAGAGCAAGTACGCTGACTCGACCGGCACCGTCGGCGCGCTCGTGGTCGCTCTAGGACGTCGATTACGCCAAGAGTGCAGTCGTTGCGGTCAAGTGCAGTGGTAACAAGTCGGCGTCGACGCGCCAGGACGCCACGCGCCGCAGATCACGACGCGCTACGAACTCGCGACCCACGACTTTGAAGCCATGGACCGGCGCACGACGACACCCGAGTCATTGCGACCGGGGACGCCGGCATCGACACATCAAGCCATGGTGTCCTCAGCAGCGGCGACGCCTACGTTCCCGAACGCCGACTCCCTGCGCGCGACGCCCATGGCCATGGCGCCGTCCCCGCACGTCGAAATGCACGCGCACCACGACCAGGCGCTGCAGCACCATCTTGTCCACCAGCACGCGATGCAGCCGCACCAGCACCACGCCGTCCACGTCCCGCAGTCGGTCACGCCAGCGTCGTCCGTGGCCCCTGCGGCACCCGCGGCCGCGATGCACCAGATGTACTCGGCGCTCGCATCGATGAACGCGCTTTCCGGCACGCCGCACCTGGGTGATCCGAGTGCGAGTGCAGAAGTCACAGCGTCGTCGCCCATGGTGCTCCGCGGCGAACCGCCGCACGGCGACGGCGGTGCCTTGACCCAATTCGCTGCGGCATCTGCAGTCGCGAGCCGTGTTGCGCCCGGAATCACGTCGACAACGTCGCTCCTGGTCCCGGCCGCGCCCACAAACTCAACGGCGCCGCTACCAACAGCGATCACCGGGTCACTGTTGAACGCCATGTTTGCCAATCCGACGGCGGCCGGTGCCGCGATGCTCACAGCCAATACGGGCATGCCGCACTTGCCCGTCCCGCATCTGCACCCGCACCAGCACCAGGGCCTGCCCGCACCGCCAACGGATTTAGGTGTGCAAGCACCAGCTCCGGCGGGACTCAGCATGTCCGATATCCCAATTGGCATCGGAATGGGCTCGTTCTTGCTCAACCAGGTCCCACCAATGTCGTCGCTGACGATGCCAGCCACGCCAGCGTACCCGACGACGACCTCGATCGCGACATCGACGTCGGCGGTGACTGATCCCGTGCAGGCCGCTGCCGCGGCACAGGTGCAAGCCGCTGCTGCAGCCCAGGCGGCACAGGCGGTCGCATTGGCCGCGGCCATGGGCAATCCGGGCGCGACGGCGGCCGCTGCCGCAGCAGCAGCAGCGGGACGGCGGATTCCCCCCCTCGCGCCGCACCCGCTCGGCGTTACGAGCTCGTTTCACCCGGCGTTCCAAATGCACTACCTGGCCAACCAGTTTGCCGTCGCTGCGGCGGCGGCTGCCGCTGCTGCCGCGACAACGAGCCAGCCGCAGCCGCCGTCGGTCCTGTCGCACCCTGCAACGACTGCGTTCTCGGCACCGTCATCGACCCCGAGCGCATTGACGGTGCCCGTGTCGGGGATCGACATGCCGCAACCGCCAAGACCGCTCTTGACGGCCCCCATGGGAACTCGACCGACGACGCCGTCAATTACCGTGCCCGCGTCGACGACCGCGCCGGATTCTGTCCCGGCTACGTCCTCGGCCATGATCGCGCCAGCTGTGCCGCGTGCTGCCGTGACCGGACCCGCATTTGTGTCTCCACCCATCGTTTCGAGCGCCCCTGCAGTCACGAGTGGACTGGCCTCTGCACCAGCCGTTACGGCACCTCCAGCCACCGTTTCTTCACCCACCAGCACCAAAGCGGTACCGACCACGGAAATGCCTGCGCATGACGCTGTCCTGGCACGAAATAATGGTGTCGTGGCTGCGGCAGTTGCCGGTGCGCCGTTTTCGATCCCGCCGATGACAGGCGCAATGCTCGTGGCCGCCAAGGACGCGGCGAGCGCTGCTGCGTCGGGCACGGCGGGTGCTTCCGTGACAATTCCGCACGAAGGGATGGTTGCGACCACTGCCGCTTCCGCCAGTGCAGGACCGCAGAGCCCGACGACACCGCCACCACCATCCCTCCCCGGCGCCATCTTGCTCACGTCCCCACCTCTGCCGCCGTCCTCATCCGAATCGACGCCCGCCCCGCCCTCGGCGAACCCGAGCATGCGCAAGCTTGCGCGGCAGCTGGCCGAACAAGAGTCTAGAATCGACTTGTCGGTGCTGCGGTTCCAGCACGGCGACGACCGACACAAGAAGCAGCGGCGGTTCCAGCGCACGGTCGAGGCGATATTTAACATTGTGCAAAACAAGCTGTATAAGGCGCGGTCGTCGTCGCTCGAGAATTATTTCCGCGACACGTGGCGTATTTCGCGCGCGCAGGTCTACCGGTTCCTCGACTCGGCCGTGATCTTGCGCGAGCTCGCGGATTTCCCGGATACACCCACGCGCGAGCGACTGTGTCGATCGCTGAAAAAGTTGACCAAGAATCGGCAGAACCGGCGGGTACTCTGGCAGGCGGTGCTGGATAAGTACGGGCCGGCCGAGCGGGATTCAGTATGTATTGGGTTTCAGCGTCTGTCGTGCCTTGTTTGTTTCGATCCAACTGACGCTTTATGTGCTTCACGTTCTAGGTCACTTCGACGGCCATCAGCAACATCTGGCGCGCGCTGATCAAGGAGGGCAAGGTCGACCCGAACGCACAGCCGGAAGTCGCCTACGACTCGTCGGATGAGGACGAGGACGGCGACGTGACCACGGCCACCGTCCCGGCGGCCGTGCCGACATTGGTAGCTAACGTGGCCGTTGCTGGGCCGTCGGGTCTCACACGCCCGATCGCGCCTGTTCCGCTATTTGCACCGCCAGCACCACCACCACCGCCACCGTCTTCAATGCCTGGCCCAGCGAGCGCGCCTCCAGTGCCGACCCTGCCCGCGCTCGCGACGGCCACGGAAGCATCTGCCGGTCCTGCACCATCTACGGCGATAACACCCGTCGAAGCGCCAGCCGCTGTCCCCGCGCTCGCGCCAGCACCCGCATCGGTCGCGGCCCCCGCGACAGCACCCACCAACGGGCGCAAGCGCAAGGCCTCGGACGAAGAGTCAAGCGATTCGGCACCCGCAAGACGGCGCCGGACCGTGCGTCCCGCGCCGGCAACGCACGCGACACCCCCGACCGCGGGCGACGCTGCGCGCGGCGGTGACGATGACGACGATGCCGCGAGTGAGGTGCCGCTGTCTCCGCTGCACGTCGCGGCTGGGTACATGTTGGGCACCGATAATGGCGACACAGCGACCAATCCAACCTCAGCGAAGCCGGCGGGCCGCGGGCGGGCCGCGAGTTTTGGGGCGACAAGTGGGCACGGTGCAGCAAGATCAGCAGCGACAGGCCCGAGCGCGCGCGGGAAACGCGTCGCCCCTCCAACACCGGCGACTTCCGTACCAGCAGCAGCTGTAACTCCCGCGTCGGTAGTTCGCGCGCCACTCCAACCCGCGAGCTCGACCGCACCCACCACCGCCACAACCGCCACCACCACCGCCCAGCCACGACCCGCTCCCCCTGTCGACGCGTCGATCGAGCAAGAGATATACGTGGCGCTCAGCGCCGTGCAGAACCTCGCCGACAAGGGGTACATGCTGCAGCCGATGATTGCCGGCACGTGGTTCCAGGACACGATCGAACAGTGGCGGCTCGTGCGCGTCGATGCGGGGGCGCTGGCTGACGTGGCGGGGCCCGCGACAGCCATGCCCACGGCCGTCGCGGCGCCCACAGCGGCCGCACCGGCGGCGGCGGCGTCGGACGTGGCCGTCATGGAGCGCCGGCTTGTTGAGTTTCTGCAGTCGCAGTCGGCCGCACCGCAAGCGGCGTTTCCGACAGTGTCGAGGCCGCCGTCGACTGCGGCTTCGACGGTGCATGCGACGGCCGTCACGGCGGCGGCGGCATCTGCGCCGCCTGCGGTCGCCGAGGCGCTGATCCAGCTCGCGACGGATGTGACGGGCGCGGGGGCGAGTGTGACCGGACCGGTGTTGGCGGTTCCGCGGTCTGTACCGCCAGGACCATTGGCGGTGCCGGCAGCGCCGGCGCAGGCTGTGGAGGCGACGGCAGCGGCGGTCGCGGGCGACGCGCATGTGCCGAGGTGAGGGACGGGAAAAGCAGATATATCATGAGCACCACATCACTCTGCACTCGCCTTCAGGACGCTCCAAACAGTTGAAGACAAGACTCGGGGCGGAGGTCGGGCACGACTCGCTTCCAAGTCGCACCGTCACTGCTTCAAAGACGGAGCACGATTCGTGCAGCAAGAGAAGAACGACTCGAAGTCAGAAACGGACAGGTTGACAACCGCGACAGGGACGGGAGGACCAGAGAGGATAAAGCTAGCAAAAGCATGGTTTGAAGAAACGGATCAGAGAAAGAAATCGTCAACGACAGCCGGCCTAAATGGCGTCTCAACGTAGAGGTGTCAGATATAATCTTGAGTGCTCATCAAATCCGAATAATGTAGCAATTTGTCAGGACGAGCTGCGTGAGCTCGCTGGAGGGACAAGCGGTGGAGGGGGCGGTGGTGGACCAGAAAGGCAGCCAAGCTGACAAGGGCATGTGACTTGTTGCCATGACAACTGGTGATCATGCCCGTGCACCGATCACCGCCGCCATCACGGGCACCAACACGGCAAACCAAGAACAGATCCATGCATTGATTCAAATAGATAACGCAAGAGCGCGCACGCGGGACTCGGTCATACCTGGCCCTGCGCCGATCTGCAGGCGGTCACGATCCACGGTGGCGCTCGAACCACAAGTCTACGCCGAGCAGCTGAGTTTCCTCGGCACACCAAACGGCGCCATCTACTTGCTTCCGGCCTTGGTCTCGGCCGACGGCGCACGATAGGCCTGCTGCAGCGGCACGGCGCGCATCGACGCGTCGGCGTGCATCTCGGCCATGGCCTCGGGCGTGTGTGGCGGCACGACCGTGCTGTTCCACAGGCCATATCCCGACGACCCGAGTGCAAATCCTAGCCACCGGGACGCGTCAGTCGCAGCGCGCCGCGCTCGCCGAGTATTCCGACGCCAACGCGTACCGAGCAGACCCATCGACAGGTAGAAGAGCGGCGGGATCACAGCCTTGTTCTTGACGTTCATGGGCTCGCGGGAGCCGCCAATGGTCCCGGGGCCCGCCGAGGCCGCGGCCGAGTAGGGC
>GG745332.1:1115309-1132310 GCA_000151295.1 Allomyces macrogynus ATCC 38327
TGATAAGGCAATGGTACAGGTGATCATGGTGGTGGTCGGGGTGGTGGTGGTGGTGGTGGTGGTGGTGGTGGTGGTGGTGGTGGTGGTGGTGGTGGTGGTGGTGGTGGTGGTGGTGGTGGTGGTGGTGGTGGTGGTGGTGGTGGTGGTGGTGGTGGTGGTGGTGGTGGTGGTGGTGGTGGTGGTGGTGGTGGTGGTGGTGGTGGTGGTGGTGGTGGTGGATGTTGGCGCGGACGGTGCGATGGCGAGCAGTTGCTGGCTGGCAGTCGGGGAAGCTGGAGTGGGAGCGAAACCCCGGCGAGCAGCAGAAATGATGGCATCGCGAACGCGTCGGGGGAAGCCCCGTGCTGAAAGCAAAGTCGACACCTGGCGGGAAAGCGAGATAGCGGGGTGAGACAGCGGGGCGGGAGACGCGCCTGCGGTGGTTCTCAAACCTAGGTTCCCTGCCCCAGGGCGCACCTCACCTGGCCGTGCTGTGAAAAATCGGCATTTGGATCAGAGTGTCGCGTGTGCGTGCACCCACGTGATGTTTAGGCGCTGCCTGCTCGCTTGTGCAAACGCTGCCGGCGCTGGCACCACCACTACCGCCACGGTGACAGCCGAGCAAGAACGGACGGCGACGACGACGACCACCGCCGTGTGTAGTTGACGGCCCACTGCCCGCATCCCTTCCGTCACCATGTTGCGCACCACCCTGCGTCTCTCGGCTGCTCGCGTAGGTGTTGCTTCTTCTGCACCGCCGCCGCGACCATCGCTGCCCGCCCGACTGTCCAAGCTGGCCTCAAAACCGGCAACGACGCTGCATTACGCCCGACCAATTTGCCCACCGGCAATGGGCAGTTGGACCGCTGGGCAGTTGGGAAACCCGGGGTCGCGGCGGCGTCATCATCGACACAGTCCCTTGTTCGAGCTCGACTGACCGACTCTCGCACCTTCGGCCACTTCATTTCATTTCCTCCAGCGCACCCTGGCCACGGCCGCTGGGTCGAACGCCTACGTTGCGTCGCTCCTCAACGTGCCCAAGACCGTCGTCACGCGCCTGGACAATGGCCTGACCGTTGCCACCGAGTCGCACCCGGCCGCGTCGACGGCCACCGTCGGTGTCTGGGTCGACGCTGGCTCGCGCCACGAGACCAAGGCCTCGAACGGTGCAGCGCACCTGTTCCAGCACCTTGCCTTCAAGGTACGCTTTTCTTGCCATCTCCATTGCACGTCGGTTCCCTCCGATTGACCCTGCTTGCCATCGACCTCTCTAGGGTACGGCCAAGCGCTCGCAAGCCGCGATTGAGGCCGAGGTCGAGTCGCTCGGCGGCGACCTGCTCGCCACGACGCAGCGCGAGCAGTCGGCGCTCTACGCGCAGATTGCGCCCGAATCGGTCGAGGCTTCGGTCGCTCTGCTCGGCGATGTCGTCAGCAACGCGTCGCTCGATGCCGCTGCCCTCGACGCGCAGCGCGCCGTGATCGCCGCTGAGGCCCAGGCCGTTTCGGCCGACGCCGAGCGCGTTGTCATGGACCACCTGCACGCTGCCTCGTTCCAGGACTCGTCGCTCGGGTTCACGACGCACGGCCCGCTCGCCAACGTGCAGGCCATGACCCAGACTGATGTCGCGCACTTTGTGAAGAATAACTTCACGGCCGACCGCATGGTTCTCGTCGGTGCCGGTAACGTCGAGCACGCTGCCCTTGTCGACTACGCCAAGAAGCACTTTGCCGGTGTCCCTACGACGGGCGTCAAGCCCCATGCCGGGAAGCCCCAGTTTGTCGGCTCGGACGTGCGGCTCCGGTCCGACTACGACGAGGTTGCGCACATTGCCCTCGCCGTCGAGGGTGCCGGCTGGACGTCGGCTGACCACTTCCCGCTGCTCGTTGCCTCGCGCATGATTGGCAAGTGGTCGGTTGCTGACGGCAACGCCTACCCGTCGACCAAGCTCGCGCAGATTGCGCTCAAGCACCACCTTGCCGAGTCGATCAAGTCGTTCACGACGACCTACTCGGACACGGGTCTGTGGGGTATCTACCTGACGTCGAAGAACATTGAGAACCTCGACGACCTCGTGCACTTCACGATCCGCGAGTGGATGCACCTGTGCCTGGCCCCCTCGGAGGGTCAGCTGGCCCAGGCCAAGCAGCAGGTCAAGGCCGAGTTCCTGCGCACGCAGGCCGCGTCGACGACCGCGACCGCGCAGGCGATTGGCGAGCAGGTGCTCGCCTACGGCCGCCGCATCTCGCCGTTTGAGTTTGACAAGAAGATTGACGCCATCACCGTCGATGACATCAAGCGCGTCGCGCACGAGTACATTTACGATGCCGATGTCTCGATTGTCGCCGCCGGTCCGGTCGATGCCGTCCAGGACTACAACCGCATTCGCGGCGCCATGAACATTGAAACCTGGCCCCGCCTTTGGGACGTGGGCTGTGGGTTTGGTCGAGTAGTGCTCAAGGGGCCCGTCTCCCTGCGGGTTCCTTGTTGTCTTGTGCATCCCCCTCCTTTTCTCTATTTTCCATTTTTCTCAGTCCGTCCGTTTGTTAGCGTTTATTACACACATGGAACCCTTGCTGCAGTCCACTTTGCCTGTGCTCATGCTGGAGGGGTGATGTTCCTCGCGGTGCCCCTTGCTGCTGCCGCGTCAACCCAAAATGAAACGAGGAATCGCTTGACGTTTCGCAGTTTCATCTATCACCTCAGCACAAATTCGTGCTGCTATCTCCCCCAGTTCACGGAGCACAATCGCCCATGGCCCCATCATTTTCACCCAGTTCATTCGCCCTTTCCCAGTGCCACTCCCCGTCTAGTCCGGCAGCACCGAGCGGCTAGTCACCGTGTGCCGCGAGCCCACGGCCGTCGTTCCGGGCACCAAAAGTGTACGGGTGGACATGGATGCCATGGATTTATTGCGACCGCCGCCACCACTGCCACCGGCGGGTCCCAAAAGCGCCTGCGATCCGGGCGAGCGTAACTGCGCATCGTGCGGCGCAGCACAACAGCAGACGTGACATCGGCCCGTGGCGCATGCGCGACTTGAGCATGTTGGTCAGATGGGCGAACAACAAGCAGAACACACGCAACCGCACGGCCTGTTTCCGGGATTTGAATTGATCGTGACTCGTGAGTAAATCAAACCGACAGCGATGGGCACGGACTTGAGGAACCGCAGCGGGAGACACTCATCTCTTTGTCTCTGCGTTGAACGTTGCCAGCGCACCAACGCCGAGGCGACTGGGAATGGGCGGAAATGGATCGAGTTGGCAACTCAAGAGAACAAAACAGATAGGCCAGCACTCAGGAAACCAAGATTTTCACATGTCCGATCCTGACACGACAGCATCCTCAGACATTGTTGCAAAAGTGCTACGTTGAAACTATCCACGACCATCCGCCTCCATCCATTGTTCGTCCTCAAAAGATTGAACGCGTCACAATTCGTGATCGCAACGCCACGGGTGCAAATGGATCACGCTGCTCGTTTTGAGTATTCTGACGCGGCCAAATGACCAGGGGAACCGCATCATCACCACCAGAAATACCAATTCGCTGCGACATCCGCTGGAATCCATCAAAATCCACAAGTTCACAGATTCTGCCCCCTCCACGTTGCCCTGACGTCAGACCTCCCCTTCTCCACCCGTCAAAGCGCGCCGTCACCGAGTCGGTATGGTCGGGCTCAACATCTTGCCGCTCTTGGTGCGAGCCTTCCCGGTTGCTGGTGCACTCTGGACCGACAGCAAATGTTGTCCCGGTTTGCTCTTTGCGCTGTCGCGCGACCGCGTACCCCGGCCTGAGCGGCGCGCCGTGCCGTTCCTCCCACCGCCAGCACCACCACCACCACCACCGCGTCGCGCGCGCGACTTGAGCATGTCGGTGAGATCTTTTAGAAATGTCGTATAAACGCACGAGCGCACGGCCTAGACAACAAAGAAACGTGTTGGACAAAAAACGCGGGGAAACCGGGTGGAGAAGGGGCACCCGGACCTGCGCGCTGCGTCGGCAGGCCTTCAGCCGTTAGAAGCGCAAGCGACGAGCCGGTGGGTGGACAAGATGCGCACCTGCTCATCAAGAACCAAAGCGGGTCGAGATCGCTGTTTACTTCTTGGATAATCACGGCGCTCATCGTGAACGAGGACTCAACAAACAAGAGCACCTGCGACCGCCACAGGAGCTTGTGCATCGACGTGTAGAGAACCGGCCCGCCCTCCTCGGACGCGGTGCTCATGTTCGGTGCGCCCGAGTGCCGCTGCTGGTTCGGCGCCATGGTGTCGGAAATGGTGGACAGTGTCCGGCTGCGCGCTCGCCACGTCGAGATCAGGCCGTTACCGCGCGCAGGTGACAGGTGCAGCGACCGCAGGTGGTAGATGAAGGCGAGCGACGTGAAGACGTTGGCGACAGCGTCGAGAATGAACGCGGCTACAGGAGCAGCGTACCCAATAGGGTGGTCAGCCGCACTGGAAGCGCCGCGAGCACGCGAACACGCGAGCACGCGATCAGGAACCAATCGTCGAAGACCCACGCACATGAAATGTAGTCCAGCCGCTTCGTGACGATTTCCCAGTCTCGCGGGGCCCACATCGCAACGCAGCGAGTCACGGCGACGCCCGTCCACGCAACGACTTGCACAAAGAGCAGAGCAGAAATGAAGTGAACGAGCCACGGCCGGGATTCCCTGCACATGGCCCGGAATCTACACATCATAGCGCAGCTCTGGTCAGCTCGAGCATGATCATGACGCGCGCCAGAGAAGCTGGGCCAACACCGCACCGGTACCAGTTCAACCACGCGAACCCGCAGAACCCCGACCACTCCAAGACCCAGTCTGCGAGCGTGATAAGAAACTGGATCATCTTGTCATCGGGGGTGTCGGTGGTCAAGTTCATGATGAGGACGTTGCCGAGTTGCGTGCCAGCCACGCCTGCGAGTGCGAGAAAGACCCAGCGTGGCGAATGCGTCAACCACAACACGAGCGCGTACTGGATCGTGTAGACGTAGATGTGCACACCGAGGCCGAACACAAATGAACCGGCCGACCAGAAGAATTGCGACTAGTAGGCCACCGAGAAAACACTGTTGGAACCGCCATCCTTGGCACGCGGGAGGAGCATAATCTGGCGAACCTCGGACACGAGCCCCACGGAAGCGAGCGTGCGACTATCATTGCTTCGATACGGCTTGGGTGCGAGCATCTGCAGGCGCGCTGACGCGCCTGTGACCATGTTGAACGCGCTCGGTGCGAGCTGCAGCGATGGCCCATGGGCCGTGAACAATATTCGGGTAATCGGAGTCGTCGAAGATGGTGGGCCGTCGATTTATATATCAGCGAACAGGTGGCCCTTGACTTGAATCGGGAACCGGGTTGCTGAACGAGCGCTGCGTCGTGAAGTGGGTAACGATGCGAGCTGGGGTAGTGTCGGTGTTGCAGAGTGCTTTGCTGCGAGTGCGGAGGCGGTGTCGAGTGTCGTGCGCAGATTGACATGTTTGATAGCGACGACGGTTCCATACGTTTGGTGTGACCGCGTCGCTGCGAGAGATCACAACATTTCGTAGATATGCTGTTTTCTTCAACACTTCTTAGACAAGCTGAGAAGCTCGAGCCCCGCGAGGTTCCTGCCCGTCAATAAATTGTGCTGCCCACGGTGCGCCGCGACTGTGAACCGGAACCTCGTCTTGATCAGCACTCTCAAAAGGGCCTGAATCAAAGAACTGCAACAATCATCCATTCGCTACTTTTCGTCACCACTAACGTCCTCAGTCTGCGTCGCCAACAACATTTCCGTGATCATATCTCTCGTGGCTCCCACGCCATCCGAGCTCGAGCAGGGCTAGCCCATGGACGCACGAGCGCCGCGCGTTGGCGACGCACGTCGAGCAGCACCTTTTCCACCAACCTTGGCAGCAGCACCGGGCTTTCGCGCGCGAGATTTGAGGACGTCCGTTAAATCGCGCTGAAATGCGCAGTAAACTAGGCAACGGATCGCCTGTGGTCATGTCAGGCACCAGACGAGCGACCGCGGTGAGGGGGAAGGGGGGGGGGGGGGGGGGCGCAGTCGGTACGAACCTGTGAACTACAAGCGACGAGGCACGGTATGCGTCAGATGTGGCGACCACGTCAGGTTGAGAGGGCAACTAACCATTGCGCACCAGCTCATTAAAAACCACAGCGGATCAATCGTCAAGTCGACGACTTGAATAACGGTGACGGCGAGCGTGAACGCGCACTCAACAAACAAGAGAACCTGAGACCGCATCAGCATCTGCGACATGGACGCGTAGAGGATCACCTCGCCGGTTTCCTCGGTCGCCGACTTGACGCTGGACGTGCGCGAGTTGGGTCTCGACACAACGGGCGCCACGTCGGACGCACCCGACGGCGATCTCGACCGGGGCTTGGGCCGCCATGACGCGAGAAACGAATTGGCGGGTGCCGGTGATGGGTGCAGCGAACGCAGGTGGTAGATAAAGGCGAGCGACATGATGCAGTTGGCGATCGCGTCGAGCTCGTACACGGCTAATTTTTGAACGAGAGAGCGCCGTGAGCGGGTGGAGAAGGAAGCATGAACGATTTGCTCGTCAATTGGCAACGCACCCGACACCATCGCGAAGCGAACCTTGGGGATCAGGATCACCGAATCGGCGGGGACCCACTGTGCGACGCACCGCGTCACGGCAACGCCCGTCCACGCAACGACTTGCACAAAGAGCAGAAAAGAAATGAAGTGAACGAGCCACGGCCGCGAATCCTTGCACATGGCTCGGAATCTACGAAGACAGCGCCGGTTCAGGCTCCCCACCATCCGTTCCACGTCGAAAATAATTTCTTGTACCGATACCAGTTGAGAACGGCGAAACCACAAAATCCGAACCATTCCAACAGCCAATCGCCGAGCGTAATCAAGAACCTGAGCATCCGAATTTTCAATGCGTAATTGTCGATGGAGCACAAGGTCATGATAAGCATATTCCCGAACTGCGAGATAGCCACGCCCGCGAGCACGAGGAAAACCCAGCGCGGTGTGTGCGTCACCCATAGGAACAGCGCAAACTTGATCGTGATCACGTAGACGAATACGCCGAGGCCAAACACAAACGAAGCCGACGTCCAAACAAAGTGCGGCTGGGAAGGTGTGGGCGGTGACAGACCAGTCCGCCGTCAGCTGTTTCGTGCGCGCCAGAAAATGATATTCTGTCAACGATAAGACGCCGAACCTCGGACAGAAGCCGCCCAGTCGACAGGACGCTGTCGTTGGCTCGCAGCGGCTTGGGCGCGAGCATCTGGAGCGTCATGTTGGCATCGGGGTCGTTGGAACGTTGATGGCGGTGATGGCGCTGGCGAGTGAGTTTGACCGCGCTGTGCAGTCTGGCGTCGAGCGACGCAGAGCCGATGCAATGTCCTTTGTCCAAATTGCAGCAAGTAGAGGCGTTGGCGACTTCAGTCCGTCGGTTGGAGGGCGACCACTGATCGAGGTGCAAGGGGTTCGCATCGCGTCGTGTCAAAACGCGCAGACTTTCCGCGCGATAGCTACGCGACCTGAATTTTCAATACACTCTGCGAACAAATCCGTAATCTGCACTTGCCTAAATACAGTAGAAATGATTATTGCGACGCGCCCCGCTTATACCACCGACGTTCAGCAACCGAGATGAGCTCCACGCGACGGGGGCCGCAATCCGGTCGGTTCTGTTCGCTCAAGTCGAACGCAGCCATTGTTCACAAGTCCATGCCTCTTGGGGCCACCAGCATCCCCCCCCCCCCCCCAGTTCAACCGATCACGTCGCGTGCTCCCTGTTCTGCGACGACACCGCGTCACGCCCAGATCCCTCGGCAGTCCCATCCGGCGAGTTTGCGGCCATCGCGCGGCTCTTCGTGACCGCCGACGACTTGCGACGCGTGCTGTGCTCCGAGGACGGCGTTGCATTTCCGCCCGAGTGCGTGCGCGCGACGGGCCCGCGGTTCTCGCCCTTGGTCGCGCGCCGCGCCGCGGCCGCATTGGTGCTGCGTCGCCCGCGCGATTTCAACATCGAGGTGAGGCAAACAAAGAAGTCACAATACACCCGACACCTCACCGCCTATTTCTTGGTGGGAAATCGTGGCGCAGGAGTAGGGCAGAAGAGGGGGGGAGGGGTGCGGGAGGGCGACGGAAGCAGGACGGGAGCAGAGTAGGGTCGGGTGAGGGGAACAGGAGCAGGACGGGAGCAAGGAGTCAGCGTCGCGTCGCGCCACAACCGAAACGAACGGGTGGAGAGTGTTTGCCGTAGTCGCGTACCTGCGCAAACGTCATCAAAATCCACGTTGGGTCGATCTTGCTGTCGACGACCTGAATGACCGTGGCGCTCAGGATAAACGAGCACTCGATGAACAAGAGCACTTGCGACCGCCACAGCAGCTGGTTCATGTTTGCGTAAAACACTGGACCCGACTCGGCTGGCGCCGGTACCGCGGTCGCGGTGTGATGCGACGCGCCCGAGTGCTGCTGCTGCACGGCAATCGCCATGTCGGACGCGCCCGACGGCGATCTTGGCCGCGGACGATTCCGCCACTTGGCAAGAAATGTGCTGACCCGTGCCGGCGACGGGTGCAGCGAGTGCAGGTGATAAATGAACGCGAACGACGTGATGCAATTGGAGACCGCGTCGAGAATGTAGGCGGCGCTCACGTAGTAGGGTCGGTAGAGCTGCAGCCCCGACGTGGGTGGGGAGAGCTTGGCGACGCATCGCGACACAGCGACCCCAAACCACAGGCCGGATTGCAAGAGGCCGAGCACGGCAATGAGCTGCACAAGCCGTGGCCGCGAGGCCTGGCACATGGCGCGAAAACTTCGGGCCGGGGACCGAGCGGCACGGGTTAGGACCGAGCAAAACGACGAAATGGATGGACTGCAACAACCGTGCGTACCGGTAGAAATTGAGCCACGCAAAAGCCCAAAATCCCGCAAGCTCCAGAACCCAGTCCCCGAGCGTCATCCAAAACTTGTTGATTGGGATTTGGAGAGGAGGGAAAGGCAACGCAGTAACATTGATGATCAGCATGTTGCCCATCTGCGTGACGGCGACTCCGGCAAGCACAAAGAAAACCCATCGGGGCGCGTTCGTGGCGCCGAGAACGAGTGCAAACAAGATGGCCGAGACGTAAACGAAGAGGGCAATGCTGAAGACCAGCGTCGTTGATGCGTAGAAGAAGCGCGTCTGAACAAGGACGCAAATTCGGATGGTTGGTCAGTCGATTCACGGTGGAGAGATGAGCTTGTCGTTCAAAAATGGCCTCTCACCTCCGAAACGAGCCAAACATGCGACAGGGCAACGTCGTTGCTCCGGAACGGCTTGGGCGCGACCACATAGGAGACCGCCATGGTGGTGACCATCTTATTGAGGAACCGAAAAGGGATGCCGGTGCTTAGTTCGGCCTCCGGGTACTGTTCAACGTGATTTCACGCCGACAGGCACGGACGTGGTCGTGCACCGAGTAGGAGGTGCAGGAGGTGCCAGCTCGCAGTGTGGCGGGCAGCTTTGGTGGATGACGGGATGGCGTGCGGCCACGTTCGGGAACGAGCCCGGACTACGGCGGTGAGGGACTTGCAGGTCTTGTTTTTCGTGATCCAAAGCGTAAATAAGCGCATCGTGCAGGGCGGCGACGTGGTCAGAGTCGTGGCGGGCTGGTGCCTCGGCGTTGCGACAGTATGCACGCGTTTGATAAATACGTAAGAAGCACGTGTAGACTTGCTTGAACTTGCCCGTGTTTCAGCTTTCATGGCTCCAAAATAGTGAGGGCGCAATTTAAATTAAGCCATTATGAAACGCATGCGTTCCCGTTTCGGCACTTTCCTCATTTTCCCTTGTCCGTTCTCGCGTGTTGCTGGCACCTTCCCGACCTCTTCTGGAGCATGTCGGAGCCGTGCCCTGCCTGCCACCGTCTTTGCGCCAAGACTCGGCGAGCCTGCGAAAGGCACCACCTGCCTCCGCCCTCTCGGCACTCGCCGCGACGGCGCTGCACGGCTGACCCTCTCCAGGCTCCTCCCGGGACCCTCAACCCTGCGCTCGACGCGCACTTCCACGGCGACGTCTGCGACAAAAGCGACAGCAACCGCTGCCATCAGCAGTCAAGTCGGCACTGCTCTCACGACACACGGCACTCCAACCACCAAGTGGGCAAGCCCGCCAGCACACGCCGTGACACGCACGACGAGCACGCACCAAGCCATCCCCGAAACCTCGACAAGTACTTCATGAGCGCCGCTGACGCGCTGGCCGCTCCCGGCGCACCGCCCGACGCGGGCACCGCGCGCTTCTCGCCCTACCTCGAGCCGAGCCTGCACCAGCTCGGCGTATTGGCCTCGTTCCTGGTCGTTCTCAATGTCGTCCGTATCGCGTTCGACCAACTGTTCTATGCTGGTCTCGTCGGCGAACTGCTCCTCGGCGTCGTGTACGGCACGCCGCTCGCCGACTTGCTCACGGACGCCTGGCTCGACACGTTCCGCGTCCTCGGTGATCTCGGTCTGATCCTGGTCGTTTTCGAGGGCGGGCTCGGGATTCATCGTGACCTGTTGCTCGCGAACCTGCCGCTGTCGACACTCGCCGCCATGATCGGCGTGCTCACGCCGATCGCGCTGTCGGTGTTGCTCCTGCACGTTGCATTCGGGTATCCTCTCGCGCAAGCCTTGGCTGCGGGTGCTGCACTGTCGTCAACGAGTCTGGGCACCACGTTCGTTGCGCTCGGGAGTACCGTTGGCCGCGTTTCGGCCGCAGCGGCGGCATCCACCACCGTCCAGACGGCCACTGACGCACCTGCTGCCACGTTGTCACCAGCGTCGCTCGACGACGCGGATATCGTTCCGGCCCCCGCGGACTCCGTCCCGCCACCCGCACCCGCGCCCACCCCAGCCGCGGCCGACCCGATCACGACTCGGTTCGGTACTGTCCTGATCTCGGCCGCCCTAATCGACGACGTGGTCGGTCTCGTCATGCTGAGTATCATTGACGCTGCGTCCGCGGCCCCCTCGGCGGGGTCCGAGAAATGGTGGACGCACGCGGTCGTGCGCCCGCTCGTCGCGTCGTTCGCGCTGGCTGCGGCGGTACCCGCTTTGGGCGTCTGGGTTCTCCGGCCCGTGTTCCGCAAGTGGATCGAGCCGTGGCTCGTACGAACGTCGGAAACGATCCGCACGCGCGCGGTCTTGATTGGTCAGTTGGGCGTATTGGCGGGACTGGTCACGGCTGCGGGTAAGGCGGGTGCGTCCAACTTGCTCGGCGCGTTCTTGGCGGGCCTGTTACTCGAGGCATTGCCGAGTGAACCAAACGAGATGGCGTGTCATACACGGGATGAAGACGAGGAGACGTCGGTGGTGCCCACCGCGGTGGTCTCGTTCATGGACGTGTTTGCCACAACGCTCGGACCACTCAAGGAGTACATTCTCGCGCCGTTGTTTTTCTCGTCCATGGGGAGCGGTACGCGTTGACCTCGACCTTCTCCACGTGACGGAGCACGGAACTGACCGAGCCGTCGTCATGTAGCCATTCCATTCTTCAGTCTCTGGACCCCCAAGATCCTTTGGCGCGGCCTCGTCTATGCGGTGCTCATGGGCCTCGGCAAGTTCATTGTCGGTCCCGTCGTGATCGGCATCGACCACTTCCTCATCCGGTGCGGCCAACCCGCACCACCGCGCCGCTCACGGCGACACCGCCGGTCCACGCGCCCACGCAGCGGCGCATCATGGCTCTCAGGCGACGGCATCCCGGCGCCCCCACCACCCCCACCTGCCGCGGCGCTCCCGGCACCCTCGGGAATGCGGTCCCGCCGCGGGACCCGCGATGACAAGCCCCGCGCACCTGCACCCCTACCACCACCGACATCCAGTCCCGATGTCGCTCCGGCTGACCCGCCGCCCGAGAACCTAGCGGCTCCCGCGGCGCTTCTCGGGCTCGGTCTCGTGGCGCGCGGCGAAATTGGGATTTTGATTGCGCAATTGGCGTATTCGGGTGGAGTCACGTCGCGCAACGACCCAGCGCAGACGCCGGCGCTGGGGGAAGAGCCGTTTTTGTTGGCGACGTGGGCGATTGTCGTGTGTACGGTCGTTGGGCCGCTTGGGATGGCGGCGCTTGCGCGGCGGTGGTGGCCGCGGATCGCGGCGGGGCCGTGGGGCTGAGAGCGAGGGTAAGATGCGGATTTTGGAGTGTAAATAGTGTACGGAGGAACTAGAATGTCATGGAAGGTGAATGTGGTTTGCCTGCTTGTGTCTGGACGGTGCTAGGTAGCAAAGCAAGGGCATCACGACACGAATGAACACCACGATTGGATTTTGAAACAGCAAACTATTGGCACAGCAAACACAAAAAAGGGGGGAGAGCGACAGCGCTTCTGCTCACGCGCGCGGCGTCGCCGTATTGGGGTAGGAAAAATTACATGACCGCTTCTCGCACGGTGCACTTCATGCTCACGCCTTGGCGGCACTGAACGCTGCTTCGGCCGCACGCGCCTCCTCGGCTGCCGACTCGAGCGCGATCCTGAGCAACCGCACGGCCTCGAGATGCGCGATCTTGCGGTCCGTGTCGTTGGCACTGTTCGCCGCCGGCACTGCGTTTGCCGAGGCCGTGGCGGGCCGCGGTGGAACCGGCGGCTTGCTGACCGGCTCCACAGGCTCCACACCGAGCTGCGCGAGCTGCGCGAGCTGCGCGGCAAACAGCGCGTCATCGTCATCATGGTCCACCCGGCGCCGCGGCGGCGGTGGCGGTGGCGGCGCCGTATCGTGCAGTGCCATCTGCGCAAGTTGCGCGGCAATAAGCGCATCCTCGTCGTGCTCATGGTGGCTGCGCGAAGGACCTGGCACGGGAACGGTATCGTGAAGCCCAATTCGCTTGAACTGCTCGGCCAGCGCCAAGTCGTCGTCGCTGTCGTCGCCGCCGTCGATCGGCGGGGTGCTCGCGCGCGACGTGGCTGCGGACGCCGCATACGACACGGGTCCTGACGGCGGGTACGACAGGGGCGCCAACGTCGAGACCGACGACCGCCGCGGCGGGAGCACCGGCGGCGGCGGCGCGAGTGTCGGCACCGGTTCCGGAACGCGCGACGACTTGCGCGGGCGGTCCTTCTTCCCACTGCGCCGCTCGCTCGCGTCGGACCTGCGCCGTCCCTCGGCCCTAGAGGCCGGCAAGTTATGCAGCACGAGGTAGGGCCCACGCGGGTCCGTGGCGGTTTGACTCGCGGCGGCCTGTTGTTGTTGCTGCTGCTGCTGCTGCTGCTGCCGCTGCAAGGCCAGCTGCTGTTGCCGCAATTGTTGCTCGTACTGGAACTGCTGCAATTGCTGCTGGTAGGCCGCGAGTTCGAGCGCGCGCTGCTGCTGCTCGAGCTGTTTCTGCAAGGCCGCGAGCTCGAGCGCGCGCTGTTGCTGCTCGAGCTGTTTCTGCTGCCGCCGCAATTCGGCCAGGGCGCGCCGTTGCTGCAGGTCGTCCTGGTAGGCGAGCGCCTCTTGCCGCTCCTGTTCTTGCAGGAGGTGTGCGACGATGGCGTCGTCGAGGACTTGCTGCGACGACGACGATGCGGGGGCGGTGGACGGTGATGGGGCGAGGATCGTGTCCATGAGCAGTGCCGCTGGATCGATGGCGGTCGGCGCGAGCGTGGTGGCTGGTTGCATGGCGGTGGAGGTGGTGGATGAGGACGCGACAGACAGTTCAGGCACGGGGCCCGCGAGCGGCAGGTACGAGGTCGACGTGTCGAGGACTGTCGGCAGATACGCGGCGGATGCGTCGAGTGCCGTCGACGTGGGAAGATACGCCGCCGTCGGATCAAGCGCCGTCGTCGTCGTCGGCAAGTATGCGGCCACCGGGTCGATTGCCGTCGTCGTCGTGGGGAGATAGCCTGCCGACGCATCGATCCCCACAGTGGGCAGGAACGCAGCAGTTGGGTCGGTCGCCAATCCCGCCACCGGGGCCACGGCCACCGCCGTCCCGAGCTGCGCGGCCAGTGCCGGGTCGGACGCAATCGTCGTCTCCAGTGCGGCCAGGTAGGCGAGAATCGCCGGCAGATCATTGTACTGGTGCGCGATGACGGCCGCAGGCTCAAAGTTGGATGAGAGGACTTGCGGAGCGACACTGTCGAGCGTGGCCATGACATCTAAGGGAGCGATCCGTGGTGAGTCTTGGCAAAACCCTAGGCAAGACCGGTCGGGGGACCCACGTACTCGCGTCGTAGACGGGCACGACACACGGTTTCTTGGCCCAGTCAAACAGCGTGTCGAGCGAATCCTCGGCCTTGCGTTTCGTCGAGGTCGAGGTCGATGTGCGAGCAGGGGCCGGCGGCGGTGGCGCGGTCCGTGAAGTCATCAATGGTGCCATGTTACTTGACGAGGCCAAGTTCAGCGTCGTCGACGGCGTGGCCATGGACATCGCGAAAGTTGTCGGGGTGGTCACCGCGGGAGTCAGCATCGAAGGCGCCGTTACGGCCGTGTACCCGGCCAATCCTGGATCGTAATAAGGTGGTGTAGACGGGACGCTCGTCACGGTATTTGCCGCTGTGGCCGGTCGCGTTGGCGTCGGCGGCAACGCGCGCTTGGACGCAGCCAGAAACGCGGCATTACGCATGCCGTCAATTGGCTGCGGCGAGAGCGCTGGTGTTCGCACGAATGGGTCAGTCTCCGAAGATCTCGGCATCAACTGCGGCCAGGTGAGACGTACACCCCGATTCGGCCGAATGCGGGCTCAGCGGGTACTGCATCGGTGACGGCCGCGGCGCGTGCGCGGTGGCCATGCCGCCCGCCGCGGGACTCGGCGTGAGCAGCTGCAGGTGCTGCAGAGGCTGCAGCGGTTGCGTGGGCGCGAACGGGAGCAGGTGGTGCGTGTCGATGCCCGCGGTGGGAGCAGCCGTCGGCGTGGCCCAGACGGGTGCAGTCGCTGCTGCTGCCGCGGCAGCAGCCGCAGCCGCATTCGCAGTCGGATGGCTCGGGATAACGACGGGCGGCGGCGGAAGGTTGTAGGCAACGCCGTGAGGGACCAGGCCGTGTGCAGGCGCTTGGAGCGGGACGCCATGACCGGGCAAATGAAGTGTGTGCACGGCCGCGGCCAGGAACCGCGGGTCGGCAGCGTGTGCGGCCACAACGGCGGGAGGTGGCGGGGGCTCGTGCGTGCGGAGATGCTTCCTCAGGTCCTGTGGCCGCTTGAATCGCTTGCCGCATGTCTACACTCACGACCACAACGAGAGTTAGCTCGCGTGAGCGCGCCCGATGCGGAAACGAGCCGCAATTTACGCACAGCGCAGGCGTGCGGTTTGAGCGGGACGTGCACACGCAGGTGCGAGGTAATGTGGTCGCGCTTGGCCTTGGAGACGCCGCACGGCTGGCCTGAGGGAAGCACCCACCGGCACGTCAAGCACAATGTCCCCGCCGTCTTGCGGCCAATGTGCGCGGCCGTCAGGTGCCGGAAGAGCGCGTCGGCGTCAGCGGCAACGTGCGTGCACTCGACCCACCCGCACGCGAGCGGGCCGTCATCGTCGTCATCATTGTCGTGTTGGTCAACGTGGTCGGCATGGTCATGGTCGTGGTCGTGGTCGTGGTCGTGGCTCGACGGTGCGGAGCTTGCGGCGGGCAGGTCGCGTGCGGTGGTGGCGCTGTTGGGACTGGCGGCCGGAAGAATCGCCATCGCCGTCGATGCCACGTCGGCCATCATGGTCGTAGAGCGCGCGCTTGACGAATGCGAGCAGTCACGGTGTGCGATGGAGAGTCGAGGAGAGGGGTGGTTGTGCGCGGCGTGCCCTGGCGCGCGCCGCGTCAAGGTCGAGGCGAAATGATGAAGAGGACGTGTGCCAGCCGCAGCACGAGTCGGGCACGCACGCGCTGTTGTTCAAAAACGACCAACAGGAGGAACAAGCTGTCAAGCAAGCTTGGCCATCCGTCTTGGCATTTCGCCGCGTTCCCCAATCCCCTCGCCGATTCGATCACTGATCGATCCACCAGGACTTAGTCGATTTCCTCCACCACCGCACCATGTTGCGCACCGCGTCGGGCGGCAGCGGCGGCAGCGCAGCGTCGAGGCCATCGAACGCGACCAGACGCCATTTCACAGACCAACCATGCATTCCATTGCCACCACCCGGTTCCGCCAACCAATCCAAAAAACTAATGTACATGGCGCCGCATCTTGGCGCCTGCGCGCGCGCCGACCTCGTCCACCCATAAGCACGGGCCTTAGCGCGCGCTGGGCCCCTCTTGCTCTTCATGCTCGTGCTCCACCTCTCCTCCACCCTTATGCCGCTGCTGCCGACTCGAGCAAGCACCGCAACACCTGCACGACCTCGAGATGCATCTGATTCCGCGCCGGCGTCGGCACCAGTTGCGGCTGTTGCTGCTGTTGCTGCTGCACCTGGACCGGCGCCTGCTGCTGCACCGGCTGCACCGGCATCTGCACTGGTGTCGGCACATCCTCGACCCCCATCCCTGCGAACCCCGCGGTAATCGCCTCGATCCCGCCATCCTGCACTTCGCCGGGGGGCGTATACCCCCTGCGTCCACGGCGCATAAACGGCACATCCGCGCCCGTCGACGGGTCGCGGAGACACCGCATCCCGGCAAACCTCCCGCCGGCAGACCTTGCCTCGGCGGCCGCCTGGTACGCGCGAATTTCCGCCTCCTCGTCGGTTTCCTCGGGCTCGGCTGAGGGAGCCAAGTTGAACAGGACGGTCGGTTCGTGCACGGGGGGCGGGATCCGGGGTGGCGGAGGTTGCGACCGCATGGCGATCGCGGATGCCCGGGTGGGCGGCGCGACTTCCGCGTAGTGCTGCCATGCCGGGTACTGCGAGGTACACGACGACGAGGTGATTGGCGGGATCAGGTCGTCCGCGGGGGACATGCCGCGCGTCGGCGCGGGCAGGAACGGATCGAGTGCCGGGTCGCGCATCGCCGAGGGCACTCCCGCCGACTCGACGACCAATAGATCGGCAAAGTCCGGGTCGGTGCTGGTCACAATCTCGGGCGCGACGAGCGGCGGTGGCGGTGGCGGCAGGGGCAAGGTCATGGTCGGCTCAAGGTGCATGAGAAACG
>GG745332.1:1132468-1146497 GCA_000151295.1 Allomyces macrogynus ATCC 38327
CTTGATCCCGTCAAGCAGGTCATCGAGGTCGTCGCGCGGGCGTTTGGTCGAGGAAATGGTGTTGGTGGTTCCAGCAGCAGTGGTGCTCGCGCTGGAGCTTGGGTCGGCCAGGATCGACGCGTCGCCGAGAAGCGCGCCGAGACCGCGCGGTGCTGCGACGGGGGTTGGTGACGCGTGCCCGTGCCAGGAGGTTGCGTGCGATTCTAAAGCGGTGGGGAAGATCAGTTCACACGTCAACTCTCCCATCGCAGCAATAGTTGGTAAGCAATGCATGCCGTGCAGCGGATCCATCGTCGGTGTGACCGGAAACGACATTGGCGACGGCATCCGTGTATAATTTACTGGCGGCAGGCCGACAGGCGACGGCGACGGCCCATCGCGTCCCGACAATGCCGGCGTCGGCAACTGGAGCCGGTGCGCGTTGGGTGGAGCCAGTAGCGACCCTTCAAAGCTGCCAGAACTCGACCCACGGCGCGGTGGTGGCGGCGGGGGTGATGGCAAGACCAACGTCGACGTGGCAGCCAGGGAGCGGGACGCGGGTGCGGACGACGAGGAGGCAGCTTCGTTGGGCGTGGTCGGTGCCAGTTGCGCGCTTCGGCGGCGCGAATTTTTGGTCCGTGTCGCAATATGCGAGAAGGTGAGCTCGTGCTTCTTGAGATCTTGCGGGCGCTTGAACCGCTTCTTGCAGTCCTATTGGTGTCGCAAAGAATCGGGGGTGATATCGTCAGTGGGGGTGATATCGTCAGTGGTGGCGCGCTTTCCAGACGGTTCTCGAACGAAATAAACAACGGTGCCAGTCGGAGCGACCGCTTTCCCTCCTGGAGCCGAGGGGTGAAAGAAAACAACGGGGAGCACGGACCGGACACCAGTGCGGCTTCAAGTCGGTCATATGCACGCGCAAGTGCGACGTGAGATGGTCGCGCTTGGTCTTGGCGAGACCGCAAATGTGGCCGCCGGGCAAGGTCCATTTACACTCGAGGCAGAGCGTGCCCGCGGCCTTGCGCCCGACATGGTCCTCGGACAAGTGGTGGAAGAGGAGCTCGGCGTCGGCAAACCGCGCGCAGCATCCGGCCCATTGGCACTTGAGGTCGCCGTACTCGTCGTCGACACCGTCCTCGTCGCGCGGCGCAGCGGACGTGGCGGCGGCAGCAGGATTGCGTGCGGGAGCCGCATTCGGAGTTGTTGTCGTGGATGGACTCGTCAGGCCAAGGTCGGCAAGGAGGACCGACGCGTTGCGCGCGAGCGCCGGGATGAAGGTCGCGGCCAGGTTCATGGCGATGCGGGTGCGGATGCGGACGCGCGCAGGATCGGCGGGTAGAGCGGCAAGTTGGGTGGACGATGCAGGGGGAGCCCGTTTATATTTGGTTTCGAGAGCCGCAGCTGCAGCACGAGTCCGAATGGCCGGTGGGTGGGTCGGGTGCGGCGGGATGGGCGCGATATGGCGCGCGCGCGCGGAAACCTTGCCGGCCACAGCGAGACGGGAGCGGCAGCGTGCGTGCGGTATCGAATGCCGCAAGTCGCGTCGTGCCGGGGAAGCGAAGGAGCGGGTCGTTGAGGTCGACAAGGGAGCGGTTGACTTGGCCAGAGTGAGGCCGGGTAAGCAAGCGGCCACCGATTCTCGGCACCGGGCGAGGCGCGCTTGTGGGCGCATGTGGCGCAGTGCGCCCGCTGCAGCACCGTTCTCACGAGCTTCACCTGACCGCGTTGCTCCTGTTCACTCGCTCTGCCCAAACAAACCTGCTGCAGCAACAACCCGCCCAACGGCGCCAGCTTTGCCAAGAATCCGGGGCCACGCACCGGGCCCTGCAGACCAGAGTGCCGCGCTTTATACTCTCCACTCGAAGACACGGTCCGAACGGATGCCCTGCGTGCATCATCATGCACCACCTGGTCCTGCACCCGCGGCACCAGACGGCTCGGCACCCGCGGCTGGCGCCGGGGTCGTGGCATCCGCATCCGTGCGCGGGCGGTGCGTGAGGACCTGGTCGATCAGGCCAAACTCGAAGGCCTCTTGCGGGTCCATGTAGTGGTCGCGCTCCATGTGCTTCTCTGCAGTTGCGAATAGGTTGGGCCGTCAGCCAACCGCGGTTCGCGCAGGCAAGCGCGTGCACAAAGACACGCACCGATGAACGCAATGTCGCGGCCTGTATGGTGCACGTAGAGTCGGTTCAGGTGCTCGCGCCACCGCAAAATCTCCTTGGCCTGAATCGCGATATCTGAGGCCTGCCCGTGCGCGCCGCCCGACGGCTGGTGGATCATGATGCGCGAGTTGGGCAGCGCGAACCGCTGGCCCTTGGTGCCTGGTAAGGTGGAGAAGATTCGGGTCAGCGTTCTGCACGCCATGATCGACTTCCCGGCATAATCAAAGCACCGGAATGGTGACACATACCTGCCGCCAGCAGCAGCGACCCCATGCTCGCGGCCTGACCCATGCACAACGTCGTGATCGGTGCAGAAATGTACTGCATCTGGAAGTGGAGTCAAGCGTGATCACGACAACCCGTGAGTTTTCTCAGCGCGACCAGCGAAAACCACGGCAGCGCAGCACGCACCGTATCGTAGATTGCCATGCCGTCCGTCACCGACCCGCCCGGGCTGTTGATGTACATGGAAATGGGCTTTTCGGGGTTCTCAGCCTCGAGGTAGAGCAGCTGCGCGACAATCACACCGGCCGTGTGTTCATTGACCTGGTCAAACAGGCAGATGATGCGCTCCTTGAGCAGGCGCGAGTAAATGTCGTAGGAACGCTCGCCACGTGGCTACGGACGCGTTTGCGCGTTCAAAGAACGTGAGCATCGCTCTGACAAGAGCGCGACGACGCGACACGATGTAGGTACCGACGAGTCGATAACAAACGGGATCAGGCTACTGTAGGCGCGCGCGTGCTGCTGTTGCTGCTGCTGCGTCGATGCCAAAATGGAGGATTGTGCACAAAGTCGCGTCAAGCTGGCCGACGCGACGTGTCTCCTTGCGGGCACGGTCAGGGCGGCGCGTGTCGCGGCCGTCGCAGTCCTGGAGCATGCGTGCAGCGTGTTGAGCATCGTGGTTGCTGCGTGTGCGCGTGGCGCTGTTGTTGCCGTTGCTGATGAGGGTGCGCGCGCAAGAGAAAGAGACGCCGATCCGTTGGACGTCGTGTTGGCAGTGTCGAGTCGCAGCTTGTGCGGTGGGCCGCTTGGCAGGATCGTCTGCCAGAGCCATCCACGACGCGTGATCCAAGCTTGTCCCTGGCCCACCGCACGAAACACTGCGCCGCTCGCCCGCCGCTCGCCAGGTCGCGCGACCCATACCGTGGCTGCCCCACATCCAGCCATCGTCGCTCGCATCGCGCCGTGCTCGCTCCTCTGCACGCGCACCCGCACCCAACTTGCCGCACTGCACGCGCTGCTCGCGGCACGCACCAGCAAGCCCGTGTTCGACAGCCAACGCGCCGTCCCTGCCCGCCAACTTACTGCAAACTGTCGGCCTTCATCAAGTCGGCCAAGGCCCAGATTGGACACCAAGCGCTGACGCAACGTGACCGCGCCCGTGCTCTCCACCCGAGTCGACGCGACGCTTGCCTCTCGGTCCCGCCGTTGACGCGCTCGACGGCACCACACGCACTCACACGCTCGCGACCCCTCCCCACGCACGAGCCCGCTCTCAACTCGCACCCGTAACCGCCGCCAACACCATGTACGCCGGCTCATCGGCCCGTTCGGGCTACTCGGACGGCCCACAGTACACCATGTCGCGCGCCATCAACCATGCCAAGGCCGATCACGAGCTGCTCATGGCCATCAAGAAAGCCACGAGCCCCGAGGAGACTTCGCCCAAGCAAAAGCACGTCCGGACCTGTATCATGTACACGTGGGACAACAAAACGTCGCAACCGTTTTGGGTCGGGTTGAAAAACTCGCCGATGCTCGCTAACGAGGTGCAGTGCTTCAAGGCGCTTATCACGATTCATAAAGTGATTCGCCAGGGCGCGCCCGTGGTACGTTCGGTTTGAGTGTGGTTCCGGGTGCGGGCGAGCTTCTGACAGGGTCTTAACTTTGAGCATAGACGCTGCCCGAGGCCATTTCCGAGATCCCATGGCTCCAGAACCTCCCGCGCATGCTGCTCTCGGGCTACGGCTGTACGTACGCACGCGCTGCGCCTCTCCCCGCCCTGCTCCGTCGATACCGCTCACCCACTCCAACCGCCTATAGCCTACACGGGCCTGATCCGCGGGTACATTGAGTTCCTCGTCTACAAGCTCGAGTTCCACCGGATCCACCCCGACTTCACGGGCACCTTTGACTACGAGGAATACGCAGCGCTCAAGGGCACGTCCGACCCGAACGAAGGGTACGAAACCATCATGGAACTCATGAACCTGCAAGACCGGCTCGACCACTTCCAGCGCATGGTCATGGCCTCGCTCCGCGCTTCCCCCGCCGTCGAATGCCGCCTGTCCTCGCTCGTGCCCCTGATCGAGGAATCCTACGGGATCTACCGTTTTGTCACGTCGATGCTGCGCGCCATGCACAACCGCGTCGGCTCGCTCGACGCGTTGGCGCCCCTGCGGTCGCGGTACGCGACACAGCATTTCATGCTGCGCGATTTCTACGCGCACTGTCGCCAGCACCGGTACCTGACGTCGCTGATTGCGATTCCGACGCTCGCCGACCAGCCGCCGCCCTTGTTTGATACCGACGAGCCGGCGCTGCCGGCGATCCCGGCGCGGCCCGTGACCCCGCCCGAGGACAACGACAAGGACGACCAGGCGGATCTCTGGGAACAGTTTAACCTGCAGCAGCAGCAACAGCAGCAGCAGCAGGAAGAGCTCGAGCGGCAGCGGCAGCGCGACTTGGATCTCGCTGCGCAGCAGGAGGAGCAGGACCGGCTGGCGCGCGAGCGCGCCGCGCTCGAGGAACAGCAGTTGGCGGCGCAGCAACTCGCCGCACAGCAGATGCAGTTGCAGGGCGCGTTGTCGGACCGCGACGCGCGGCTCGCGCAGTTGATTGAGCAGTTGCAGCGCGCCAAGGCGCAGTACGAGCGCGACCAGGTCGCGATTCAGCAGTATGACGCGAAGTTGCGCGAGTTGCAGGGGATGCTGGCGAACGCGGCGCCGTCGGACGCGTTGCGCAAGTTGCAGGAGGAGCTTGCGCAGTGGAAGCCAAGGACCGAGGCGCTCGCAAAGCTGTATGCGCAGTTGCGCAAGGAGCATCTCGACCTGTTGACCAAGTACCGCGAGCTCGGTGCGCGCACGCAGGCGCAGGTGGCCAATGCCGACACGCTGGGCAAGTTGCAGGCGCAGTTGAATGCCAAGAACTTGCAGCTGGCTGAAATGCTCGCTGCGCGCGACGAGTACAAGAAGCAGGCGGAAATGGCCAAGATGGACATGCAGGAACTGCAGGATCTGCGGCGGCAGGCCGAGGCCGCGCGCCGCGAGCTTGAGAATTACAAGCGCGACAAAGAAGAGGAGATTGCCGTCTTGCAGACGGGCATGGACCAGTCGCTGCTCGCGCTCACGGAAATGAAGAAGCGGCTCGAAGAGGGCACCGGGTCGGGCGCTGTGCAAATTGCCGAAATGGAACGCGCGCACGCCGCGCGGCTCGACCGTATCCTGGACGCGATTTTGCTCGCGTGCGTGCAGAAAGTGCAGCAGGCTGCGCAGGAACTCGAGAGCTCGGTGCATGCGGGCAACGTTACGGCCACGCCCGAGTACACGCTGTCGGTGCTCGATCAGGCGTCGCAGACGTCGGGCGAGCTCGCGCAAGGGTTCTTGACCTACCTCGTGGGTGGCGACCAGTCGGGTGCCATCACGTCGGCGAACGCGTTTGCGTACGTGGTCGGGTCGCTGCTCAACAATGTCAAGGGGGTCGTGACGCGGCTCACGGGCACGAACGTCGAGGCCGACGATGCCGCTGCCGAGGAGCTCGTTCTGGTCGGCAAGCAAGCGGCGGCGGCAGTCGTGCAGTGGTTCACGGGCCTCACGTCGTCGGCGCTCGAGCCCGTCGATCCGGCAATGCGGCCGACGAAGGTGAACCAGCTGCACGCAACCGTCCAGGCGCAGCTGCAGCGGCTCGGGACTGTCATGGAAAAGCACAGCGGTGCAGCCGCCGCGCTCGTGCAGCAGGGTGCCGCGCAGGGCGATCTCGGCGACCTCGTCGAGCGCGAAATGCAGGCGGCGGCACAGGCGATTGCCGATGCGACGGCGCGACTGCAGGCGCTGCTGTCGACGCCCGCGCTCGATGCGGCGCCCGCGACGCTGCAAGTGCACTCGGCCATCTTGTCGGCGGCCATGGCGCTCATGAACGCGATTGCCAATTTGATTCGGTGCGCGACTTTGACGCAGCAGGAGATTGCCACGCACGGCAAGCAGTCGACGGGCGGGTCCGAAGCGGCTTTCTACAAGAAGCATCACCGGTGGACCGAGGGCTTGATTTCCGCGGCCAAGGCGATTGCGTATGCGACGTCGGTGCTCGTCGAGACGGCCGATGGGGTCGTGCAAGGGTCGCACTCGATGGAGCAGCTCGTCGTGGCTGCCAACGAGGTTGCCGCGGCGACGGCGCAGTTGGTGGCCGCATCGCGCGTCAAAGCCGTGCAAGGGTCCAAGACGCAGGACAAGCTTGAGGCAGCGGCGTCGGCCGTCACGACGGCGACGCGGTTGCTGGTCAAGGCGGCCAAGGACGCGGCGCGTCGCGAGCAAGAGAACAAGGACTTGCGCGATTTCGGGCAGCTGTCGCTGCACGACCTCAAGACGCAGGAAATGGAGCAGCAGGTCAAGATTCTGACGCTCGAAAAGGAATTGGTGGCCGCGCGGTCGGTGCTCGCGCAGATGCGCAAGGCGTCGTATCACAATGTCGAGTAAGTGGTGCAGGTCGGGGTTGGCTGGCCGAGCAATGGCGCGCGTTTCTTTTTTGTCGTTTGTTGTACTCCTTTTTTATTGTCTCCCTTGTCGATGTACGCCCGGTTTACGCGCGATCTGGTGCTGGGCAATGCCGCTCATGGCCAGCTCAAACGCGGTGGTTGGCAGTGGTTATCCGGCTGTGACGAGCATTTTGGATCAGGAAACGATCAATCCACGTCACACGTCCAATCGGCAGAGGCCAGGTCGCGCGCTCTCGTTTGGCAGGCCAAATGTGCTGACAGCGGCCTGTTGGCGGGCCACACGTGTTGCTGGCTCGAGCTCCGCGAGGCGATGGTGCAACAGGGCGTGGCACGACGAACAAAGGACCGAAAACGTGCGCTTGTGCGAGCCGCGCGCGCCGGCCGTTCGTTGGTGCTCCAACAGCGCTGCACGTGGAGCCCGGTCGACACGCCGATGGAGTGCCGACCGCGATCGATTTGATGATGAGGGAGCAGCGCGTTCCGCCACACCCGCGACCGCGCGTAACTGGCCGCACTCGAGTCGGCGCAGCTGTGCGCACACGCCGTCGCCGAATCCGCACCGCGATCGTGACGGTCAATGTTCACGCCATACGCAACCGACCACCATGCCAGCCAACTCGTGTCGCTCGGCCCCCTGCCTGCGAGGATTGGTCCACCACCGAACTGTGCCACCCTTTTCGCGCGCCGGTCCCCTTTGTCCGACTCCAACAACGTCCCTCGTCATGGATCGTCCAGCAGCCAGCAGCCCGCTCGGATCTTGTTCCGGGACGTCGCCACCAAGCAAACCCGGACGCTCGCACGCACGCCTGATGCAACAATTATGACGCCGCTGCCCCGCGCACGATCCCCACGCGGCCCCAAGCCGCGCCGTCGTCCTGCGCCGCCATCCCCGCAACCGCTGCGGGCGTCGTTAGCGCGCGACGCGCTCCATAGTCTCCCGGCGACGCGCACGAACGGTTCGAGCTGCAACAAGGCGTACGCGTGCCGCTCCTCTTGCCAGCAACCTGCCAACGACCGGTCTCCGCTGCAAAGCTCAGCGCGGTCTACTCTCGGTCGCCAACCAGCTCCCCTCACGACGCGTCTCTCGACTGCAACTCGCCGAGTTTACCCCGACCTCGCACCGACCGGAGAAACAACGGCGACGCCCTGACGCCCACGCGCGCCCCACCCTCGGCCAGCTTTCCACGCGACATTTCCATCGTCGCCAGTGACCCCGACCGGCGCCTCATCGCTCTGAAGCGGAAATTCTTCGACGCGACCGTTCATCCATCCGCCTGTCGGTGGGACAAGAACGTGTCGAACACGCTACCGGCCACCAGCTGCCCTCGACACGCCAGTGCTCCCACGACGCAGTCCCGGCCCAACCCGGACGAAGCGCAGGTTATTCATTGCCCGCGCCGCCCTTGACATCGACCTGGTGCGTACGCTTCGCTCTGGCTCAGAAATGATGGTCATTTATGGGCACTGTGGGCCCACCATCGCGTTCGACCTCTCCCGCACGCTCGCTCACATTTCATTTCATTTCCCCTGCGAGCAGACGCCCGCTGCCAAGTGCACGCCAACGCGCGGTTCTGTCCGCTCCACCCTCTTCTTTGCGCGCCGTGACAACCTACGGTCCTGATCCGCTCTCGACGCTCCCGCGATCACCATCAACGATGCAAGCGTACGCACCCGCTTCGGCCGCACCCCCACTGCCGACGGCTCTGCCCGCCGACGACGCAAGGTTCCTCGACGCGTTTCTTGCCTACGACTCGAGCGCAACCCCGAGTAGTGTCGACTTGCACGCCGGCGGCGGCAGCAACGCGCACGAGACGGGGCACCACCAGTACGCGTCCCGCGCGCCGTCGCAGCTCGCGAGTCAATACCCGCCGCCAGCGAGCGCGTGGTCGGTGCCGAACGCGCCGGACCTTGATGCGTTGTTGCATCCAGCGACCACGGCGGGGATGCGTCCCGGTGGAGGGTATTATGCGTATGGCAGCGGCGCGCAGATGCAGCAGCACCCGCAGATGCAGCAGCAGTACGCAAATCATGCAACGCACGCGCACGACCAGCAGCAGCAGCAGAACGCGTTTCCGCAGCCGGCATCCACCGCGGCACCACCGAGCGATGCTGACGGCACTGGCGCAGGCAAGGCCGACGTGTTGTCGATGCTGGCCCAGACGCTCGCGAGCAACCAGCAGGCGCAGCAGCTGCTCATCAAGAAACTCGAGGAACAGTCGGCGCAGACAATGCTCTTGGAACAGAAACTCGCCGAGGTTGAGCGACGCGCGACGGGGGTGCCCTCACCGCATCCCCCGACGCCCGCGGCGACGCAAATGCATCACCCGGCCGGGGTCGGGCTCGGCATGTCCATGGGTCAACAGCAGCAAGGCACGACGTTCACCCTGACGCACCCGTCGCCATACGTGACGGCGGTGGCGCCCATGGACGTGGACATGGTACGTTTCACCCGCGATTTCGGGCCGATGCGATGCGATGCGGCTGGCCGCAACAGGACACGTTTCGTGCGAGCGCGCTGTTCTTGTTCCGGCCGGGATGCCGATCATCGGCACGCGTGCCAGGGGGAGAGCAGCGGCAGCAGCGGCGTGCGCGATTGTTTTTCCTGGTTGACATCACGATTCGGGCCCATGGCGTGAACTGACCCCAGAGCGCCTCTTTTTCCTCTCCAGACGCCGACCATGGCACCAGCCGCGTCCGCGGGGTACGACCACGCGTCCCACGCGCACCACCATCACCACGTGTCGTCGGCGCCGCAAGCACCGACGCCGCAGTTTGGTGGGATGTCGGCTGCGTCGTTCCACGCGTCGGTCGTGACGACTCCCACCATGTCCCCGGCCGTGACCTACACGCCGTCGCTGGCCTTCTCGCGCATGTCGATGCACGGCAGTTACGCGCACGACCATGCCGCGTTCTCGCCGCTGACCTCACCGGCCCTGCGCGGCGCGCGCGGTGGGAATTTGGGAGATCTCGCGCCGTTGCCGCCGTCGCACCTTGCGCGGAGCGAGACGATGGATGCGGGGATGACTGGGGTGCCGCTGGATGCGGGGATGGGGGTGGGCGCGGCGGCATTGCCGTCGCCGTTTATGCAGCCGCCAATGCAGCAGACGCAGCAGCAGACCCAACAGCAGCAGGCGGCGGCGATGTTGCCCGTGACCCCGGCAGCACTGATGCGATCGATGCAGCAGGGCGGGAGCGCGGGGGCCATGGCCGTCCCAGCGCACCTCGGCGGGTCCGATCACGGGTCGAACGTGTCGTCGTCTGCGGCCTCGCCCAACCTGAACCACCCATCCACGAGCCCGGCGCACGCGACGCGCTCTTTGCCGACGACCGTGTTCGCCGCACCCACCACGGCCCCGTCAACGACCATCCCGTCCTCATCCACCACGTCGTCTTCATCGCTGCACTCGCGGCGCGCGGCGGTCGCCGGCGGGAAAGTCTCCAAGGTCACAAAACTCGCCACGGCCACACCCTACCCGCGGTCGTCGCCACGACTCGCGCCCATGGCCGCCGCCGCGGCGATCGCCGCTGCTGCCAAGTCGCCCGTGCTCTTGACGCGCGGTAACTCGCATCCCTCGCCAGCACTCCCGCCGAATTCATGGGTCCCGCCAACGCCCACGTCGGCGCCCGCGCCGCTCCCGCTACCGAGTCCCGCAATCGACGCGACCGGCACGCGGCACTTGCCAACGATCGCGCCGCACCCGGGCCCGTCTGGTACGGCCGCGCCGTCGTCGTCGGGTGGGTCAGTCGCGCCGGCGCTCGTGAACATGGCGGCGCTCGGCGGGTACGCGTCGCTCGGTCTCGCGCAGGGGATGTTGCTCGACGGGCTCGTCACGTCGCCCGGGATGCACCCGAACAACCCCACCGCCGCTGGGAGCTCCAATACCGGCGGCGGCGGAACTGGCAGTGGCGTCCCGATCGAGAAACGCGCCGTGCACAAGGACGCCGAACAGAAACGGCGGTCGGCGATGAAGAACGGGTTCGACGAATTGCGCCTGATCATTCCAGGGCTGCAATTCTCGGTCACGACGCGCCGGTCCAAGTACAACCCGCATGTCCCAACGGCGGCTGAGCGCCGCCGCCGGAGTAAGCAGGAAAAGGCCATGGGCAAATCGATTTCGAAGTTGATGGTGCTCAAGACGGCGCACGACTATATCTTGTTCCTCAAGGCGCGTGAACGGCGGTTGATGGGCGTCATGCACGCGTTCTTGCAGCAGCATGGTGGCAGTGGGACCGCGCCGGAAGTCGAGATTGCCAAGGACTTGGAGCAGAATGCAGACGATGTGTTTTTCACGTACGTCAAGGAAACGCTCTGGAAGTCGGCGGCGGCGGCGGCTGCAGCGGAAGCGGCGGTGCCCCCGGGCGCGACGGGCGCGGTGGCCAAGGCTGGGCGTGGGCGGCGTGCGGCGGGGAACAAGGATGCGGCGGCTGCAGCATCTGTGACGGCAGCGGGCGTGTCTGGTCCTGGTGGTGTGGGGACGGCCGAGGCGATGCAGGACGTGCACCAGGCCCATACGGCGGTGCATGACCATGATGACGACGAGGATGGCGGCGAGATGGACGAGGACAGCGATAGCGACTGAGTCGCACTCGCGCGCCGTCGTGTCGTGACCGGTTGTTTTATTCGATTCAGAGTTTGTGTTGTGTGTTTGCGAATGATTGATTGAGCCATACCATCTGCCCATGGAGAAACGATGTAGACGTTGACCATGAATATGATTTCGGGTTTGCAATGAGGACTTCACTCGCTCCGTCTCAGTGCTCAGAAGCCAGCCCTGAAATGGCAAATGCAGGTGCATCCGTCAGGAACGACGTGAAGTGCGAAGGCATTGTACATAAGTTCCAGCTGGTTCACGAATCTCAGTCGGCGTGAGCAGCGTGCGCGAAGGTGGAGAAGAAAGGAAAGCAGCAAAACAAGACATTTTACTAGAGAAAATACGTAAGACACGCCTCCATAAAACGAATTAACACCAACCGCGTTCTATTGAGCCTTCTTGGCCTCCGTTGCGGGAGGCGCCGTCGCCGTGGGTGCGGCCGCCGCCGTGGGTGCCGGTGCCGTCGCCTTGGGCTCCTTGGGCTCCTTGGGCTGCTTCGGGGGCTTGGGAGCCTTGACCTTCTTGCCCTTTTTCTTACCGCCGGCGTCGGCATCCTCGTCGGCAATCTTGAGAAGTTCAAACGACGACGCGATATGGCCGTCGTTGACGTACTTGTTGGCGACGGCCCAGGGCATGGGCTTCGAGTGGTCCATGTAGCACCGCAGAACGTCGTCAGTCACGGCAGCCTTGCGCGCCTGGAAGTCGGCGACGAGCGCCGAGAGCACGTCGATACACTTCTTCTTAAGCTCGCCTGTGAGCAGTGCGCCTGACTTGTACGCGACACGAATCTGCTCGAGTTCCTCGTCCGACTCGAGGAAGAACGACAGGTACTGGAAGGCCACATCCACGTCCGGGTCGCCACCCAACGCGCGGTGCTCCTCGATCGTATCACGACCACCCGAGAACGCGTACTTGTTGATCTTATCCTTGATCTTCTTGGCGGTATCCGACATGAAGACGGCCGACGTGTCGACCGACGCCGACATCTTGGACTGCGACCCTTGCAGCGCCGGGAAGAACTTGGCGTGGATCAGCGCCGGCTTCGGGTAGTTGAGCTTGTGCGCAACGTCGCGCGTTAGGCGGAAATACGGGTCCTGGTCAATGGCGCACGGGATCAGGCAGGGGATGTCGCTGCGGGCCCCGAAAATGTGCGGGAACGAGTTGGAGAAGGAGGGCGTGGCCTGGACCGTGACAAAGTGCAGCTTGCCAATGTTGTCCGAGTCGGTGAAGCCAAAGGCGGCGCGCGAGGTCGAGGTCGTGATGCACTTGGCGATGCGGACCATGTTGTGGTAGAAGGCGCCGCTGGGAACAGAACGAAAGGTTGTTAGTTATGGAGAGCTGCGCCGGCGAGGACGTGCGAGTGAGAGGGAGGAGCAGGCAGACATACCCGACATAGTCGAGGTTCGAGAAGATGAAGGTCTTGGACGGGTCAAAGCCGCACGCGATAATGTCCTTGGCGTTGTCTTGCGCGAACTTGAAGCACTGCTCGACGGTCAGGTTCTGCTTGAACAAGAACTTCTCGTCGTCTTCAAAAAGGCAAGGTCAGAACTGGGATCCGCTCAACAAGACCAAAAAAGGGAGAGCAAGAAACGCACCCGTCAGCTGGATGACGATCGGCACGTTGAACACATCCTGCAACCACTTGCAGAAAAGGAACGGGATGAAGTGACCCAGATGCATCGAGTCCGACGAGGGACCGCGACCCGTGTAGAGGTAAAAGGGCTCGCCCTTTTCGTAGCGCGTCAGGATCAAGTCGAGCTCGCTAAACGGGGACCAGCGCAAACACTGATCAGTCGACAGGTCACGCAGCATGGCACGGTCCGCGAACGCCAACATGACGGTACCGGTGCGAGAAGAAGATGCCGCGGCGCAGGAAGCGGTGGGGTTTGTGGCCAGTGACGCGCTCAAAGCGGTCGAGCAGGGCCTGGTCAATGGCACGCGTGCCAAACTGCTCAATGAGCTTGTCGTAGTTGATGGCCTGCGCCTTGCCGTCGACAATGGCGCCCTGCACGTTCCAGGGGTCGACTTGCTGCTCGGCGGCAGCGGGCGCGTTGGTGGCCGCCGGGGTAGCGGTCGGTGCGGGGGCGGGTGCCGGCACGGGTGCAGGTGCTGGGGCCGCAGTCGTGGTGGTTGCGGGCTTGGCCATGGTGGTACGGCGGTTGACAGTTGGTGGCGAGCAGGCTGGTCGGTGGCCGAGCAAACAGTCGGGTCCCAAGTTTGCGATTGTGCCGTGCGGGCCTTTGCGCCAAGTTGTTATATAGCGAGGAGCTCGTCGTTGACTGCGTCGTGGTCGAGTTGGTTTGCTGCGAGTGACTGGCGCCGCAGCTGAGCGGTGCTACGGTCACGTTGCGGTCGACTCGGGGCTGCGCACGTGTGCCGCGTGAGAAGCGCGTGTGTCCCACCACGCGAGCCGAAAACGTCTCCCACACAAAGCGTGCGAGGAGCAAGGCGCCGCAACGCCCGCGCGCTGCCGCCGCCGCGTCGCCCTGGCCAAGGCGCCCTGCACGCTGCGCTGCCCGCCCGCTCCTCTCGCCGCGGCCCGTCGCTGTCCTCCTCTCGCCTGATCACGCCTGCCGCGCGCT